>JAECUM010009434.1:0-16739 GCA_016617855.1 Megalonaias nervosa | reverse complement strand
ATCAGCACTTTCTTCTTCTGAACCCCTCTCCACTTTCTCCTCTTGTTTCTTTTCTTTTTCTTAGGGCACTCTGAAGCCCGGTGTCCTTTCTCCTGACAACGATAACAGGTATCTTGACTTTTGTGTCTCTTTATTGGACGAAGCGGACATGTTGGAGACAAATGCCCATGTACCTTACAGATATAGCATACTTCATCAGGACTTATACACTTTTCTATGACTCTCATCAAATCATAGACCAGAAGGGTAAGTTTTGTTGACACTTTCGCCTGTGAATTATGCTTTCGTATGACTCGTAGCAAATCTTTGACCAGCAGGTCGATCTGTGTTGACTCGTCCATCTTCTTGACTGAGAACTGAATGAATACGCTAAAAACTCTAAGACACTAATCTTATATAATGACCTGCTGCGTGAGAAACCTAGTCAAACGAAATTTTTGCAATCAAGATGAAACGGTTCCGGTGAGAAACTAGAAGAAAGTAAGAGGCAACATCATACCGTCTCCTCTCTCTCTCTCTCTCTCTCTCACACACACACACACACACACACACACACACACACACACACACACACGCGCACTCTCACACACATACAAAGAGGAGCTGAAGTGTTAGTTGTCATCTATTCGAAGACGACATGAGCGATCCTTAATCAATGTTCTCCACTTCTGTCACAAAACCAAGAGAGTCCTGATTCAGCCCAAAAGAAATTCGTTCGTCCCCTGAAATTTTATTGTGCCATTGATAGACTCAAAAACACACTTCAAGAAAATTGAGGACGATGACTTACACCTATACCGTGAGATGTAAAGAGTTCAAGTAGTGTGTAAAACTTAGTCAAAGTTTGTGGTCAAGATGAAACGATGACACGTTTCCAAGAGGAAAGCAGACACCAAGCGACAATGACGATCCGTGTCACACAATACTTTTCAAATGTGTTGGTAGAAGTTTGTACTAGCGATCTTGAAGATATGTTTGTCTCATATCCAATATCATTTGCATTACAGTCTGTAATACAGAGTGAGACTAAGAGACTGAGAGAGAAAAAACAGTGGTAATCTGACAGAATGACAGAACCAACAAGACCAACGAAGAAAGAAATTCGATTAGTACCTCATGAAGATTATTGTTTTACAATCTAGTAGCCCCAAAAGTGACTTGCAGAAAAGTTGAGAATGATGACATACGCCTACACGGTGAAAGTAAATGGTTTACGTCAATGGTTGCTATTTCTTTGTTTATTAAATTTTTGTACAAACGATATGTGTGTAAACGAAACCTAACACACACACATACATACGCACGCACGCACACAGGTGTTACTGCATTGCAGTAAGTCTGGAGACTAGTATTTTGATAGATGGGCAGACAGAATTAGCATTACAGAAAGAAAGAAAAAATGGTAAAGAAAAAAATCAGAAAAGATGCACACCATTTTTGGTTCTGTTATTTTTGGCGATATTAAAAGGACAAAGATATTGAAGACAACCATACATTCTATATGAAAATGTTCATTGTTTTCATATAGAATGTATAGTTGTCTTCATTACCACAAGTTGTAGCTAAAAATAAATACTAGGTTTTTCCAAAAGGAATTTCCTACCAGTGGTGACTATAAATAGATACTAGCGTTTTTTCACATAATATTTTTGTTAGTGTAAGAGATAGCCTATTTTCTGAGATTTTATCTCCTCTTACATTTTAAGCTAACACAGGGCACACGCATACACTGACGCCATAGAACGATAGTGGTTTTTGTTTTCTTCCTCTTAATAAAAAACTTATCCCTTAACAAAAAAGTGTGTGTGTGTGTGTGTGTGTGTGTGTGTGTGTGTGTGTGTGTGTGTTTGTCTGCGCTCGTACGTTTTGTGTGTTTGTGTGTATGTGTGTTTGTGTGCGCTCGTACGTTTGTGTGTATGTGTGTGCGTGTATTTCATCTTAACAAAAAAGACCTTGTCCCTATACTATGTGGATAGTATATAATGTGGGGTTTTTTTCTTCCCTTCTGTGTTGATAGTAGATATTGGGGTTATTTTCTTCCCTTCTGTGTTGATTGTAGGTATTGTGATTTTTTCTTCCCCTTCTGTGTTGATAGTAGATATTGTGTTTGCATGCGTTCGCGTACGTATGTGGATAGTATATAATGTGTTAGGTTTTTTTCCCTTCCCTTCTGTGTTGATAGTAGATATTGGGGTTATTTTCTTCCCTTCTGTGTTGATAGTAGGTATTGTGTTTTTTCTTCCCTTCTGTGTTGATAGTAGATATTGTGTTTGTGTGTTTTCGTTTACGTATGTGGATAGTATATAATGTGTTTTTCTTCCTTCCCTTCTGTGTTGATAGTAGACATTGGGGTTATTTTCTTCCCCTTCTGTGTTGATAGTAGGTATTGTGGTTGTTTCTTCTTCTTCTATTGTTAATAGTAGTGTGTGTGTGTGTGTGTGTGCGTGTGTGTGTGTTTTATGCGTACGTTTGTGTGGATAGTAGATATGGGTGTTTCTTTCTTCTCTTCCCTTCTGTGTGAATAGTATATAATGGGGTCTTTCTTCCCTTATGTGTATTTGTTTCTTTTTATACGTGTTCCTAAGTTTCTTTGTGTTTGTATGTGTGCGTTTGTATGTGTGCGGGTACGTTTGTTGTGCGTGCGTATGTGTGTATTTGTCTTTGTTTGTCCCTATAAAACTCCCTTTCTCTCTATCAAATTCATGTCACCCACCTTCCTACAGTAGCGCGTATTCAGGTCAGCCACTTGCAACACTGTTACCATTATTCCCCTAGTGTTCAGTACAGTGACGTCACTGAAGCTTGAAAGTTTGAGGCTATAAATATAGACTTGGGGTTTTCCATTAGGAATTTCCACAGGTTGTAGCTGTAAATATATATTAGGGTTTTAAATAGGAGAGTCACACAAGTTGAGGCTATAAATATATACTGGGTTTTCCCTAGGATTTTCCACAAGATGTGACCATAATTAGACACTAGGTTAGTTTATAGGACTTTCCCACAAGATGAGATTATAAATAGATAGTGGGGTTTTCCTAGGAATTTCCTACAAGTTGTAGCTATAAATAGATACTAAGTTAGTTCATAGGACTTTCCTACAAGATAAGATTATAAATAGATAGTGGGTTTTTCCTTAGAAATTTACCATAAGTTGTACCTAAAATTACATACTACGTTTTTCCAAAAGGAATTTCCTACTAGTGGTGACTATAAATAGATACTACCATTTTTCCACATAGTATTTTTGGTAGTGTAAGGGATAGCCTATTTGGTGAGATTTTATCTCCTTCTCTTACATTTTAAGCTAACACAGGGCGTTTGGATAGTGAGTATGATATAATGGATGGTATAGTGGGTGTAATGGATGGTATTTTTGTGGCATAAGGGATAGATATTTTGTGAGCTTTCATCTCCTTCTCTTACATTCTAAGCGAGCACAAGGCATTTTGGATAGTGAGTATGATATGTTGGATAGCATAGTTGTGTGATGGATAATAGTTTTGTGGTGTAAAGGATAGTCTATTTGTTAAATTTCATCTGCTTCTCTTACATTCTAAGCTAACACATAACGTTTGGAGTTTGTGTGTGAATGTGTTAGTCTTTGTCCCTATAAAACTCCCTTTATCCCTATCAAATACATTCTACCAACCTACCTACCTACAGTAGCGCGTATTCAGGTCAGCCTCTTGCAACACTGTTGCCATTATTCCCCTAGTGTCCAGTACAGTGACGTCATTGAAACTTGAAATTTTGAGGCTATAAATATAGATTTGTGGTTTTCCATAGGAATCTCCACAGGTTGTACCTATAAATAGTTACTAGGGTTTTATATAGGAGAGTCACACAAGTTCAGGCTATAAATATATACTGGGTTTTTCCTAGGATTTTCCACAAGTTTTGACTATAAATATACACTAGGTTAGTTCATAGGACTTTCCCACAAGATGAGATTATAAATAGATAGTGGGTTTTTCCTAGGAATTTCCTACAAGTTGTAGCTATAAATAGATACTAAGTTTGTTCATAGGACTTTCCTACAAGATGAGATCATAAATAGAAAGTGGGTTTTTCCTTAGGAATTTACCACAAGTTGTAGCTAAAAATAAATACTAGGTTTTTCCAAAAGGAATTTCCTACCAGTGGTGACTATAAATAGATACTAGCGTTTTTTCACATAGTATTTTTGTTAGTGTAAGAGATAGCCTATTTTCTGAGATTTTATCTCCTTCTCTTACATTTTAAGCTAACACAGGGCGTTTGGATAGTGAGTATGCTATAATGGATGGTATAGTGGGTGTAATGGATAGTATTTTTGTGGCGTAAGGGATAGATATTTTGTGAGCTTTCATCTCCTACTCTTACATTCTAAGCGAGCACAAGGCATTCTGAATAGTGAGTATGATATGTTGGATAGCATAGTGGTGTGATGGATAATATCTTGGTAGCGTAAGAGATAGCCTGTTTTGTGAAATTTCATCTTCTTCTCTTACATTTTAAGCTAACACAGGGCGTTTGGATAGTGAGTATGATATAATGGATGGTATAGTGGGTGTAATGGATAGTATTTTTGTGGCATAAGGGATAGATATTTTGTGAGCTTTCTTCTCCTTCTCTTACATTCTAAGCGAGCACAAGGCATTTTGGATAGTGAGTATGATATGTTGGATAGCAGAGTTGTGTGATGGATAATATTTTTGTGGTGTAAAGGATAGTCTATTTGTTAAATTTCATCTCCTTCTCTTACATTCTAAGCTAACACATAACGTTTGGAGTTTGTGTGTGTATATGTGTTGGTCTTTGTTTGTCCCTATAAAACTCCCTTTGAATGTCCAGACCGTCAAAAAAGCAAGATCAGTGTCAAAAGAGACAAAAGTCAGGATACCTGTTATCATTGTCAAGAGAAAGGACATTGGTCTTCAGACTGCCCTAAGAAACAACAGGAGCAGGAGGAAGAAGAAGAGGTGCCCTCGGCAAAAGAAGAACACCGGCATGTCCAGAGAGAGAAGAAAGAGAAGAAAAGAAGGTGAGAAGAAAAAAGTGAGGAAGAAGAGGAGGAGAAAAAACTATGACAGTGAAGAAATTCAGAAAACAGAGAGAGTGAACAAAATAGACACAAAAGAAGTCTATGAACTTTTAAAGTCGTGTTGTGTTGTGACATTGGATTGTAAAATTTGCACCAGAATTGACCAGACAGAAAAAACCGTAAGTGTTTCCTAGTTTTGATATTTTAGAACGATAAAGGGCCTACACTCACGCAAATCATGGGTTAAGAAAATGGATTTTGAGTTTTCATTAGTTGAGGCGAAATGAATATTAACCACTCACTCCTTTACTGATGTGTGTGTGTGCGTATGTGTTTGAATGCATTGTGCGGATAGTAGATATGGTGGGGTTTTTTTCTTCTCTTCCTTCGTGTGTGTGGATAGTAGAGTGTGTGTTTTATGCGTTCGCGTACGTTTGTGTGGATAATAGATATGGTGTGTGTTTTGTATGCGTTCGCGTACGTTTGTGTGGATAGTAGATATGGTCTGTGTTTTTCTTCTCTTCCTTCGTTTGTGTGGATAGTAGAGTGTGTATTTTATGCGTTCGCGTACGATTGTGTGGATAGTATATGTAGTGTGTTTTTACTTCTCTTCCCGTCTGTGTGGATAGTATATGTGGTGTGTTTTTCTCCTGTCTTCCCGTCTGTGTGGATAGCATATGTGGTGTGTTTTATGCGTTCGCGTAGCGTTTGTGAGGATAGTATATGTGGTGTGTTTTTATGCGTTCGCGTACATTTGTGTGGATAGTATATGTGGTGTGTTTTATGCGTTCACGTACATTTGTGTGGATAGTATATGTGGTGCGTTTTATGCGTTGGAGTTGCGTTTGTGTGGATAGTATATGTGGTGTGTTTTTATGCGTTTTCCTTCTCTTCCCGTCTGTGTGGATAGTAGATATGGTGTGTTTGTGTGAGTTCGCGTACATTTGTGTGGATAGTATATGTGGTGTGTTTTTTTCTTCTCTTCCAGTCTGTGTGGATAGTATATGTGGTGTTTTTTTTCCCTCTCTTTCCGTCTGTGTTGATCGTATATGTGGTGTGTTTCATGTGTTCGCGTAGCGTTTGTGTGGATAGTATATATGGTGTGTTTTATGCATTCTCGTACGTTTGTGTGGATAGTAGGTATAGTGTATTTTATGCATTCGCGTTATTTTGTGTGGATAGTATATATGTGTATGTTTTATGCATTCTCATTCGTTTGTGTGGATAGTATATATGTGTGTGTTTTATGAAATCTCATTCGTTTGTGTGGATAGTATATACGTGTGTTTTATGCATTCGCGTTGGTTTGTGTGGATAGTATATGTGGTGTGTTTTAATGCGTTCGCGTACGTTTGTGTGGATAGTATATGGTGTGTTTTATGCATTCTCGTACGTTTGTGTGGATAGTAGGTATGCTGTGTTTTATGCATTCGCGTACGTTTGCGTGGATAGTATATATGTGTATGTTTTATGCATTCGCGTACGTTTGTGTGGATAGTAGATATGTGTATGTTTTATGCATTCGCGTACGTTTGTGTGGATAGTAGATATGGTGTGTTTTTCCTTCTTCCCGTTTGTATGGACAGTATATATGTGTGTGTTTTCTGCATTCTCATTCGTTTGTGTGGATAGTATAGTGTGTGTTTTATGCATTCGCGTTGGTTTGTGTGGATAGTATAAGTGGTGTGTTTTATGCATTCGCGTTGGTTTGTGTGGATAGTATATATGTATGTGTTTTATGCATTCTCGTACGTTTGTGTGCATAGTATATATGTGTATGTTTTATGCATTCGCGTACGTTTGTGTGGATAGTAGGTATGGTGTGTTTTTTCTTCTTTTCCCGTCTGTGTGGATAATATATTGTGTGTTTTATGCATTCGCTTACGTTTGTGTGGATAGTAAATATTGTTTTTTTTCTTTCTCCCTTTCTTTTGTGTGTGTATTGTCTTTGTCCCTTTAAAACTCCCTTTATCCCTATCAAATTCATTTCACCTACCTACCTACCTACAGTATCGCGTATTCAGGTCAGCCAGTTCAGTGACGTCACTGAAGCTAGAAATGTTGAGGCTATAAATATAGACTTGGGTTTTTCCGATTGGAATTTACACAGGTTGTAGCTATAAATAGATACTAGGGTTTTTAAACAGGAACGTCACACAAGTTGATGCTATAAATAGATAGTGGGCTTTTCCAAAGGAATTTACCACAAGTTATAGCTAAAAACGGACTGAAAGATGAGAAAAAGAAGAAGAAGAAGAAAAGATTCTCTTTGCAAGACAGTCAATTTCACCGGGTGGTATTTTGTCCAGTCGGGGTTAGACCAGTTAAAAAAATCCGAAGATATGATGAGAAAGGTAATGGAAGAACAAGTGAAGAAGATTAAAGAGACCTGGACAAAAGATAGAAAGGACAAAGAAAACATAAAGAGAAAAGAAGAGTTTGAGAGACTGAACAATAACTGGATAAAGGTACAGGAAAAGTTTAGAGCTATGGGACATCCTGACTGGATGCCAGAAAAAGAAAAGAAGAAGAAGAAAGGAATTACAGAGAAAGTGAGAACGTGGTGGAAGAAGTAGAGACAATAGAAGAAGAACCCAAAGGCCCTTTTCAGGGCCACTTCATATGCCTCAAAAAGATTTATTCTTTCTTGCCTAAAAAAAATTTATTCGATTGTATAATTTATGTTTAACTCCCAAAAACATTATTCTCTTACCTAAAATTTTTTTAGTCGGTTATATAATTTGGGTCGGATAGATTGATGTTCATCAATCTATGGAAACGAACGCGAATGCATAAAACATACTATACTATTCACTGACACCAACGCGAATGCATAAAACTTTGTATAGAAATGAAACAGGTGGCATGACGTCACGGTACTTGCTACATTGTTGCAAGTGTCCAGTACCGTGACGTCATCCTACCTGTTCCATTCCTATTTTTCCTATACAAACTTCCCATTGTCCCTATAGTGTCCCAGGGTGATATTTTGTCCCTATAAATCTTGTGCCCATAGTACAAAGTAGGGTCCCGTAATGCTAATTCCCATTGTCCCTATGGTATCCCAAGGTGATATTTTGTCCCTATAAATCTTGTCCCGATAGTACAAAGTAGGGTCCCGTAATGCTAATTCCCATTGTCCCTATGGTATCCCAGGGTGATATTTTGTCCCTTTAAATCTTTTCCCCATAGTACAAAGTAGGGTCCCGTAATGCTAATTCCCATTGTCCCTATGGTATCCCAGGGTGATATTTGTCCCTATAAATCCTGTCCCGATAGTACAAAGTAAGATATTTTGTCCCTATAAATCTTGTCCCCATAGTACAAAGTAGGGTCCCGTAATGTATTTTCCCATTGTCCCTACGGTATCCCCATATACTACTCAGAAATCACTTAAAACCCCTTTTATGCTGAAAGTGGTTACATCTTGGTCGTATTATATTATTATATGGGTTTTGTTTACCTCTATAGAATATTTGTAATTCTTTAAGATTTATAAAGCCAGCTTCTGCAACCCTTCTATAATTGTATCATGACATGGATTATCAGATTAGTTCAATTCAGTAGATTATTATCATAAACATTTACATGCTTATAGAGTACAAATTAAAACATTGAGTGATTATCAAATGCTATATGTGCAACCTCAAACAGACACTCAAAACGGTGATCCGATAGTTTGTCATTTCATCCGCCCAATTCAAAAGTCTTTCTTGTAATATACTGGTAAATAATTAAGAAAAGCAACTTAGTAAAGTAATACCTCTAAAATTGTCTGTATTACCAGCGTCACCATACTTGAATACAGGTACAGTTTCTCCCTCACCCCATTGCGTCAGGTCAACAGCGTGGTCATGGACATCATTTGGGACCAGTACCTTGTTCCCTGACAGTGAAAAGCTTGAAATATACTTGGATGTTAAAGGGTATCATTTATTAGGTAGGTGAAGGGATATTTGGTGGACAAGTTATTATTCCAGGTCTAAACATCGCAATTAAAAACAAGAAAATGGCATGGTATTTCCATTTTCTAATTGGGCATGTGACGGATATGGTGGAAAATTGACTATTTGGGTGCTTTAATGGCTACATATTATGGTTACTGATGGATATCAAGAACTTAAAAACAAATTAAGCATGTTCTGTTGCTGTTCCAGTGTGTTTTTTTTAAGCTTCTGAATGAGCAGGATCTTTAACAGTACAACCAAGACCTAATACCTAATGACCTAGAGGTAATATCTAATGACCTACAGGTAATATCTGATGACCTAGAGGTAATATCTAATGCCCTAGAGGTAATATCTGATGACCTAGAGGTAATATCTAATGACCTAGAGGTAATATCTGATGACCTAGAGGTAATATCTGATGTATTGTGCATCATACTTGTAAAGTCCTTGATAGTCCGGTTTCATTTCAATTTAATAATAAAAGTACACAATCCTAAACGTTTGCAGTTTATAATAAAGTTTAAAAAAATCCTAAAACCGTGCATACTCAAATGCTTTCAAGTTAGTAAATACGCACCCAATTCCTACACTGTTGCAAATTTAAAGTGATCTTACATGTAATTATGTGTCGCCGATATTCTATAACCTTCTTTAGTCGCTTCATTGATAGTATTCATTGTGTAATTTGTTTGTGCAATACCTAAGGAAAGCGAGCGGATTGCAACCAATCACCTCCACTCCACCAATCCTTGTCAAAGTTTATTTTTTTTTAAATTCTTATTTTGTCTCCATCAAATTAGTGTTTCTTGCTGTAAGGGTGCAAATTTCTGTCGATCTATGAAAACACGTTAAGTTGGACAGGTGAACGATTAATTAAATTTATGGAACTGGCGCGTGTTTAAATCGCCGTAATACACTGATTGGCAAATGTCACTGTCATGGAAGCAGTAGTTCTTAATTAAGCCTTCGTTTATTTAACTGAAAAGGATAGGGGTTAACTTCCGATCTGTATCGAACTGTCAATTCTGAAATGTTCCAGGAATCAATATTTGGTAATCTGAGGTTGTCAGGCGGACTACATTTTTTAGCGCCTTAACTATAATTCGGATTGGTTACGCTGAATAAGGGGGAGTGATTCCACATGAAAACTCTCAGTTTAAATGTGCTTATCGGAACACTTTTAATCAGTCGACACCATTTTCTGCAAGAGAAAACAAAGGTAGAGGACTCCGGGTCGAATTTAGAAGAAATTCACTCGTAATTAGGATCCAAGGGATCGGATGTCTGGAAAAATCTACGAACTCAATTCTAACGGTAAAAGCTTGAAGACACAAGGTGAGATAGCTCCACGTGACGTATCCACGGGAAGTATCCACGGGACGTATGCACGTACTTACAAAACCAAAGTGACCACACAAAGTTGAAGGCTCAAAGAGGCGCGACACCTGAGAATTTGGGAAAAGGGAAAAGTGGAAAGGACCCAGACTTACAGGCACAAGGAAGTCAAAAGAACAGTCACAGCGAATTTGGACTGAACCAGAACCATTAGGTTATGAATCTGTACAAGGCAGTGATTTCGATCTTTTCACTCGATTCGATGATGAATTAATTCTATCGCTTAACAGACCGGCTATTTGTATAAGCATATTTGTATTTGAAATTCGTTGAATAACTTAAATCAAAAAGTGTATCTTTCTAATGTAATGCATTATCACAATTGTTTATAAATTTTATTGTTTATGAATTGTTGATTAAATTTTATGGTTTGCACATGTACGGGGGCTCGCGTCATTCTGTTTTACATATCTGCTCAGATCTTTATCTATTCCATATATAAGTTTCACACTTTATATTGATATTTACTCGTTCCGGGCAAATTACGCCGTCGGCGATCACCCTCTAGATAACGATAACCAAAACCATACAACCCACCCCAACAAAGCTGGGGGGAGTTTGCAACACTTGCATTCCCTCATTTCTAGACATATGACTATCGAAGCAACATTTTAAAGTCATATCAGTTTCCTGAAAAAGGAAATTTTATATTGTGAAACAAAATCTTCTAGCTGAAAATGCTATCAAATTTTTGGAGTTGTATACTATTGATGTTAAAGTACTGATTAGACTTAGTACGTTTACTGAAAATGCATTTAGAACTCGTGATGTAAATCATTCTGAACAGCTAGCAAAACAGACACCGCCAAGGTTCAACCTTGCACAACATTCTTAATCGATCGATCATTCCATATGCTAGCTCGACCAGGAATGTTTCTTTGTTGTACTAATTTCTTTCTTTTTGTACCTATAGTGGCACCATTGATTAAACCACCAACTAGTGAAACTACGCATGCATTGTTAGACAAAAGTGGTCTGAAGTATTCACAATATTATAATGCAGGCTGTCATAAACCTTAGCATGGGATCTTACACAAGCAACAGCAACAAGAAAAGAAAAAAAAATAATATTAATGCTATGGGGTATTACGGCACAGCAACACAAATTGGTTATTTATTGCCGAGGCAATTGGAGCAAAGTGACTTGACCAAGGACATACCACGGTAGCTGATCCAGGCTGGTCCCGAAGATACAATTCAAACTCGAACCCTTTCGGTCATGAGTACGGCAAGCTATCTACTGAGCCACAGCAAGTGCAAAAACAACCTTCCTCCTCCTCGTCCTTTTTGCTATTGTATAACAATAACAACAACAACAACATCAATAATAATAATAATAATAATAATAATAATACTAATAATAATAATAATAATTATTATTATTATTATTATTATTATTATTATTATTATTATTATTATTATTATTATACAGGGGATTTTTATTGCAAAAGGAGGAGGAGGAGGAATGTTGTTTTTGCACTTGCTGTTTTTTACAACACTGTCACCTGTCCCCCTCAAAGAATTTACAGTGGCCTTGTTACCAATGTTGTGAAAACATTTTCTTATCGGTATTTCTTACTGACCCATTTCATTTCACCATGTAGTATAGAAAGATATGTATACATTTTTTCAGATGTAAAAATATGCTATGGGGCCCTTACCAACATATATTTTGGTTTCAAGACTATATGGTTTTAATTTAGTATATATTATTATTGAGAGCAACATGGACGATTTTGTGCAATATTACACATAAGCAAGATTTTTAAACAAAATTTGCAAGAGAGTGGTGATAAATATTCAGACTATTTAATTAAAATTAATCACTGATTCTTTTGAACTTGATGCAAACAAAAAGCAATAAAAAAGGTATTTTGTGCACTCAGTGACCTGTGGAATGTATATGACACATGCATTCCATTCTGTTGTTAGATGTTTAAAATGGCAATGGTGTAAATATTGACTGATGAAACATGATTTCGGAATCTATTTTCATCTAAGTCATCCCAGCAAGTTTGATGTATGTTCTGATTCTGGCACGTGCTGTATGTGTTTCCGCCAAAAAAACCCCAATCGTCTGCAATATCCCTATCGATTATCAATAGCCGGCAGAAACTATAAGTTATCATTGCTTGGCAAAATTTCAACTTCGCTGTTTGCGTTTGATAAAGCAACATTTAATAAAAGACGGATTTTTAATATCTGTTGAACTGGCACAAAGAAATAAAAGAATTTGGTTTACATTCTAAAAATTTTGACCTTTGGAGTAATATTTATTCTCTCCAGAATCACGCATGTTAACTACTTTTCAGTGAGCAGACGAATTGTTGAAAGCAGATATCAGATAACAATTTTAAAAAATATATTTAGTAACAAATGAGAGTGACAAGGGGATATTTATTGACGAGCAGGCTGACATGAAGAAAAAAACAAATAAAACCCCAAAGAAACAATTTATTTACTCTCTGCTCGCTTTTCCAGCGACATATGAGGAAAATGAAATAAATGAAAAAAAACGTCACACATAAGCGTGGTTATACACATTCTGTAGCATGGACATATTAGAGGTTGGTTAGGGACGAAAATAAATTAAACAGTATATATATATATATATATATATATATATATGGTTAAGCATAAGGCGCGTTAAAGAAGTATATATATATGGTATATATATATATATATATATATATATATATATATATATATGTTATATATATATATATACTTGTTTGTTTTAACAGTCTCACATCATTTTTGGACAGGTCAAGGAAATCATTTTCTAAATTTCGTTATTTATTATTATTTTATAAAGTCGTACATTACATCCAGTGATAAAGCATTACCATCAGCGTTCCATGTGTGAACTGAAGTAATCAGTAAAACCTTGTTTACAGTGAGTTACGAAAGATTTGCATTTCGTAAAAATTGACTTAGTCAAACGTAATTACGTCCAAAACATTTTAAGGCTGGTTTCTTTATTACATATGAATTTATATCCGCCAGTACCCGAGAAAAGTTTGTAAGAAATAACCTTTATGATAGTTGATATTTTTTAGAATGTTAACCCTGTCACAAATTTTGTATAGAAGCTATTTAACCTTTTTCTTATACAAATATATAACAGACACATTCCAAACTCGCCTTCAGTCATATTTCCGAGTAACCTTTTAAACACATAGATTTGAAAACCTCTAGATGTACCGTTTCAATCAAATCCACAGACTTCATAACCACGAGTAATAATCTGTACTAGTTACATAGTTTGATCGACTAATTTATGCTGATAGTCAGTTGGTAAGTTCCTGTTGGCAGATACGCCCAAACAGTAAGAACATCGACTAATTTATGCTGATAGTCAATTGGTAATTTCCTGTTGGCAGATACGCCCAAACAGTAAGAACATCGACTAATTTATGCTGATAGTCAATTGGTAAGTTCCTGTTGGCAGATACGCCCAAACAGTAAGAACATCGACTAATTTATGCTGATAGTCAATTGGTACGTTCCTGTTGGCAGATACGCCCAAACAGTAAGAACATCGACTAATTAATGCTGATAGACAGTTGGTACGTTCCTGTTGGCAGATACGCCCAAACAGTAAGAACATCGCTTTGTTTGCTATATTATGCAGGTTCTTTTTTACCGAAGTAACGTTTCCATTACCGTATATACTCGTATATACATTCGATCCAACTGCAAATTGCATCGACCTAGATATGCCGTCGCATAATGTGCTAGCAGATCTGGGTCTATGCAGTTTGTTAGGAGCAATCAGTAGAACAAACAACATAGACCATGATCTGCAGATGCGTTATGTTCAGATGTTGGCCCAAAGTTAATGAAAGAGTTTTCATTTTAGGGCAATGTATTCGACTTACAATAAGACGAGTTAACTAGATTTAAAGTGATTACTGGGGCCCCGAATGGCCGAATGGTCTAAAGCCCTCACCTTTACGGATCACTGTCGTCTCACCTCTGTCTGCGTGGGTTCTAGTCTCGGGCTCGGCCAATGTGGGTACGTGAGAAAGCTTGCCAGTAGCTTCTCGTGGGTCGGTGGTTCTTTCCGGGGTTTTTTTGTGGTTCTTCCTCTACCACTGATACTGGCCGCCATGTGTAGCCTATCTTGTGCTGACAAATGGCGTTAAACCCTACAACAACAACAACAACAACAACAACAACAATAAAGTGATTATGAAAAATTGTTGCGTATTTACAAAAGAATTGCATTACTGTAAAATTCATGGAAAACTTGAGCATGTAAGTACAGCATGGTTTGAAAGGAAGCCTACAACACCAGTAAGTTCCAAAAACAAATTTATAACTATCAAAGATTGATAATGTCAGCATAAGGTGTACCAGATTTGGCAATAGGAACATCCTCGGCCTTTTCAATCACATGCAAGACCCCCCCCCCCTTCTAATCAACGTATAAATTCTAACAAGCATAATGATGATACAAATGCTCTCAGATATGTGAATAAAAGGTACTGAAGACGATTGGCGGACTGATATCTAGGGGATAATATTAGTAGTCTTTTCTTACCCTGTTCGAGATGTAGTTACTTCGTGCATTTTGTTAAGTTCATAGCATGATTTAAAAAGACTCAAACATTTTATTAGAGATACAAGTCTGTAAATACATCATTTGCTGATATGTCATAGGTTTTTAATATCTCTTTGTAATTCTCCTATATCATGAATATTTTATTGTTTAGATAAACAAGGAGGTAATCCACAAGATATCTGAGCATGAAAGCAGAGGAAACAATCAATTATGTGGCTAGGAACTGTTCACAGATAGCCCTAATAAATAAAGCAAGATTGATTTCATCAGGTAAGCATGCAGCACACAATCGCGACAATAAAAACGAAACAAAATCATTCTTTTGCATCACGTCTTCAGCTGGCGCCATCAAATGTAGAACAAGAATGTGCGGCGTTCCTGTGTAAAGTCGCTCTTTCATTCTAAAACAGAGCATGTTAAGGGATGATATATGTGACAATTATTACGCCTCGAAATACGTTATTTTTGTTGAGTTAACTTTATAAATTCAATCAAAATTATTAATGTTATTGTATATATTCCCTACCTATCTGATACATGCATTCTGAGACCATTAGTAACCTTCGTGCAAATTAAAAATGTTCTGAAAGGAAAGAATTTCTTTGCTGTACAATAATAGACGTCGACGTTGACTGGGGGAAGGGTTGTGAAATCATACTTACATTTTTGCTGTCTCTAGAATGTCAAGTTGAGAAATATTTTTTTTTCTGAGTATGGTTTTATTCACGAGACAGGAGTTGGGCAATGGACCACGGTTATATAACGCATTATTATAAAACCTAATGATAGTAAATATGATGGAAGATAAGCTGAAAGAATTCGTTGTATTCATGCCAGGTATGTGCTAATTAGCGTAAAGTAAATTTTTGGCAGATTAGGAATTTTTATATATCTTGTCCCTTCCTTTGCACCTGGAATTCACGACATGTGGAGTTTATTTCCTTGAGATCATCCTCCCAGAATTTCGTTAGTGTAAATAGAGGGTTTTTCTGAAACGAAAATCATCAAAGTCTTGAAAGTTATGACAGCCACGTTGTGCGTGTAGTATTGTACCAGTCTTGAAGATTATAACAATCACGCTGTGCGTGCAGTCTTGAAAATTATGACAGTCACGGGGGCCCCGAGTGGCCGAGTGGTCTAAAGCGCTGACCGTTACGGATCACTGACATCTCACCTCTGTCTGCGTGAGTTCGAGTCCAGGCTCGGCTAACGTGGGTACGTGAGAAAGCCCGCCAGTAGCTTCTCTTGGGTCGGTGGTTCTTCCCGAGATTTTCCAGGGTTCTTCCTCCACCATTAATACTGGCCGCCATGTATAGCCTATCTTGTGCTGAAAAATGGCGTTAAACCCTATGACAACAACAACAACAACAACAAATGACAGTCACGTTGTGCGTGCAGTCTTGTATCCGTCTAAAAAGTTATGACAGTCACGTAGTGCGTGCAGTATTGAAAGTTATGACATTCATGTTGTGCGTGCAGTCTTGAAAATAATGACAGTCACGTTGTGCGTGCAGTCTTGAATGTTATGACAGTCACGTTGTGCGTACAGTACTGAAAGTTATGACAGACACGTTTTACGTGAGCTATTGTACCAGTCTTGAAAATTATGACAGTCACTTTCTGCGTGTATTATTGTACTAAAATTTGATTGCAACTATAGACGCTCTTTACAATTTGAGGTTACAACTAAATATGGTTCAATAAAATCCAAGAAACGGTGCACTCACACATACAATAATAATGATGACATGATAACTAAGTACAGCCAGTAATCTTTAAAAGCAAGTTACAACATTAGTTAATA
>JAECUM010009431.1:0-50974 GCA_016617855.1 Megalonaias nervosa | reverse complement strand
CTTCCCATGGGTCATAGATTCTTCCCATGGGTCATCGATTCTTCCCATGGGTCATAGATTCTTCCCATGGGTCATAGATTCTTCCCATGGGTCATAGATTCTTCCCATGGGTCATAGATTCTTCCCATGGGTCATAGATTCTTCCCATGGGTCATAGATTCTTCCCATGGGTCATAGATTCTTCCCATGGGTCATAGATTCTTCCCATGGGTCATAGATTCTTCCCGGCGTTTTCTCAGGTTCTTCCTTCATCAGATATACTGGCGGCCATGTTGAAAAATGTCACCAAGCCGACAAACCACCAGCACCACCTATACATCCAAATTGCATGTGCACTTTTAGTGTTCAAATACTCAACTGCATGTACTGTTTAGGTACAGTGTTCAAACATCCAAACTGCATGTGCTATTTAAGTAGTGTTCAAACATCCAAACTGCATGTGCCATTTAAGCACAGCATTCAAACATCCAAACTGCATGTGCTATTTGAATACAGTATTCAAACATCCAAACTGCATGTACTGTTCAGTGGTCAAGTGTCCAAACTTCATGTGCTGTTTACGTATAATGTTAAACCAATCTGCATGCGTTGTTTGAACTAAAATTATAAAAATCATTTTAATTTCTACACTTCCTCATGTCTCTCTCTTACCAAGTGTCATTACAGACTCTACATCATGTACTTTTACCAAATATGCATTTTGTTTGCATTTCAATCTGATAACATTTGCATTCCTTCATATTCTACTTGCATTCAGTTTTCCTTTTATTCCTGTTTGTATTTGATTTATCATCTCATCATTTTTCATTTATGGTATCAAATATTCATCAACACTTTGCTTTGATAATTTCAATTCACTGTTTCTGACATTTCTGCATTTTTGAGAACAAATGGCCATGCAATTCCTGAAGTTGAGTTTTCTGTCTTTTTTGAGAGTGCTAAAGGGAAATAACTATAGCAATTCTGTGTTAAAAGGAAAGTACTATAACTTTCATATCTTCACTTATCACTAGTGTGCTTTAACAAAATGGCAAATGCATAAAATGCAAATGGCAGCACTGAATTTACAATGAATTAAAATACAACTACAAATGCAATAAGTAAAACAATTAGCTGTTTCTAAAACAATTACTTTCTATTGTGTTTTGTTCACATAAAAACTGTACTGTTACAACTACTGGTGACAATTCATCTTGCATGCTTTGACAAAAACAATATCAGCGTAAAGAATCCACTGTGAAGATTTAGTGTCAGCTTTTAATCCCTTTTCAAATTCATTTATGAAATGCATCTATGTTTATCTCCCTTTTTATTTATTATTCTTCATTCTGTGTCTTGCATTTGCACTCGACACTTTCTCTGAAGTACATTCATTATGTCATTTATTTGCAATCAGTAATCCATTTGCATTCCTTGCACATTACATTTCTGTTTCACTGGTGGAAATACCAATTGTAGAGTCTGTACATGGCAATGTATGGGAAATACTATCCTCAATGTCTATTTGAGGGTCTGTATATAACAATGTATGGGGAAAAACTACTCTCTCACAAACACCTGAATGAACATTCGACTATTCAGTAAATCTGCACCGGCTGAAGATAATGGACGACTTCTTTTAAATACATAAAGGAAAGTGTATATTGGCTTGTGATTATTTTTCAGTATATAACAATTATTAAGATTATCTCCATTTTCCAGAAAAGAAAACCGGCAGTGCAAATTTATAGCACATTGCAATGATTGCCACAACAGAAAACTAGCACTGCCAATTTATAGCACACTGCAATGATTGCCACAACATAAAACTAGTATAGCCAATTTATAGTACATTGCAATGATTGCTACAACAGAAAACAAAAACTACCAATTTATAGCACATTGCAATGATTGCACAACAGAATACCAGCACTGCCAATTTATAACACATTGCAATGACTGTCACAACAGCAAACCAGCAGTGCCAATTTATAGCACACTGCAAGAATTGCCCTCAAAAAAAACAAAACAAGCACAGCCAATTTATTGCACATTGCAATGATTGCCCAAAATCTCATTTACTTTTTCAAGACTTTAAAAATTTTCTTTCACACAACTGTTATTGCACTCAATAAGGCTATATAATCATCATGTTTTTTTTTATATTTAATCAGAGACAGGGGTCAAAAATAAGTAATTTTACATTCAATCTTCCCCTACAAGTTTATAGTGTTTTTGTCATTTTGCAGACACCACGACACTCTTAAGTAGCAAGTGACATCCTACAAGTCATTTTACATCCAATACAACACCCTTAAGTAGCAAGCGATGGCATACGAGCGATTATGAGCTGCATAGTAAGCATACACAATGAAACAAAAAACTTGACCTAGGTGTTAACAAACATCAGATGGACAGAGTTGTTGTAGGGTTTAGTACCATTTTTCAGCACAAAATAGGTATACATGGCAGCCAGTATCAGTGGTGGAGGAAGAACCAGGGAAAACCCCAGAAAGAACCACTGACCCACAAGAAGCTACTAGCAAGCATTCTCACATACCCACATTGGCCGAACCCGAGACTCGAACCCATGCAGAGGTGACATGGCAGTGATCCATAACAGTGAGTGCTTTAGACCACTCAGCCACTCTGGGCCCCTCAGATGGACAGAGACAGACATCGATATTTATGTCCAAAAGAATATGATAAACCAATTCTCACACCAAACAGTATACATCTGAATTATTTTCAAATAACATGACCCAGGTGTAAAAGACATATTAACAGATGGACAGAGAGACAGACAAACATTGACATTTGTTTGCAGATATATGGTAGATAATTCATTTGCCTTGAAACTTTGCACACACATTCATCCCACTGTCTAGTTGGTCCAAAATGAACATAGTGCTGCTCAGACATCCAATATGTCCACAACAGTGGCCATCTTGAAATTCTTCTGATTGCAATTCCTCTTAAATCAACATGTGTTCCCATGAAAAGACTTCTTATGATGTTTAGTTGGTCCCAAATTAAAATGGCGCCATTCTGATGTACAACGCAGCTGTAGTTGAGCCATCTTGATAATTTTGTTATTGCTACTCTTCCTGAATGGATGGTCAGATCAACATAGGGTTTTCACTGAAAGACTTCTCATATCAGTTGCTGCTATATGACAATGCTGCTCATATTTTGTCCAATGGCAATGCTGAATGGCAATGGCAATCTTGAAAGCCTTGCTATTCCTGCTATAAGGATTTTTATATCAAAATCAGATTTGCACTAAACACTTATTATGATGTCTAGTTGGTACTAAATAAAAATATTGCCAATCTGACCACCATCATAAAAATCTTACATGTACTTTCAATAAAAGAATGGTGCTCATCTGACGTCTAATATGGCAATGTATGGCAGCCATCTTGAAAATCTTGTTATCACTTATTCCTCTTGTATCAACATTTGTTTTTAACTAAAAGACTTATGATGCTGATCCTAAATGAAAATGGTTTTGATCTGACATCTGATCTGACATCTAATCTGACATCTAATCTGACATCTGATCTGACATCTAATCTGACATCTAATCTTACATCTAATATGACTATCATGAAAATCTTTTTATTGCTACTTCTCTTAAATGTACGGCCATATCAATATGGACCAATATGGCCATGGCAGCCATCTTAAAAATCTTGTTATCACAAATCTACTTGAACAGAAAGTCACAGTCATGTCAGGTTTTTATTAAGTCCACTTGGACTTAATGAAAATGGTGCTGACCTGTCATCCAATATGGCTGACACAGCTGTCATCTTGAAAGTCTTGTTTTTGCTAATCCTCCTGAATGTAAAGTTATATCTTGAAAATATCATTATCTCTACTTCTCTCCATATGGATGGCTATATCAACATGAGGTTTTCACCAATGGACTTCTTATTAAGTCCTAGTTGGTCCTAAATTAAAATGGTGCCAATCTTTTATGTGTGCCACAACAACTGTTGTCTTGTCACTACTCCCTATGAATGGATTTTCACCAAGTCCTAAATGAAAATGGTACCAGTCATACATCCAATATGACTGCCACAATGAATGTGTTACTACCCTTGTTGTCACTAATGGGGTATTTGCCAAAAGACTTCTAACAATATCCACTTTGACCTAAATGAAAATGGTTCCAAGCTGACATTCAATATCTCTGCAACAGCAGCTAATTTGAAATTTTTTTTATTTCTGATGGATATCAGAGATGATTTCAACACATCAAAGTTAAAATGAAGAAACTGTCTTATCTTGAATTAATGGAAATTCTTTTCACCCAGTAGAGCATCAGTACCTTCGAGGGACTCTTGTTTCTTATAGCTATCTAACAATATAGACCTTTTTGACCTCACTAGTGTACTCTACTTTTTATGAATTTTTATATTAGGCAGGTTGATACAGCATCCATTTTTACATACAAACTCTCCCTTACTCACTTTGAAATTAAACCTGACCCAAGGTTTTTGCGTACTGCATATTGTGGTTTAGCATCTCAAATTTGTTTTCTGATTTTCTCTACTATTCTCCTGTTCATGGTGATGTATAATCCTCTTTGCTATGAGAGGGTGTGAGGCTTACTTCACTAACACTTTATGTTATATTACTTATATACATATATATATATATATATTACTTATATTTACTTTATATTAAAAGAAAAGGAAAGAATATAAAACTACATCAGTTAATGCAGTACACACAATCTCGGTTGACCATGTTACACCTGTGCAATGTGTTGCTCACTGTAGTTCAGTGTCATATGTAGGGGTACTATTCAGCATGGGCTGTAATGCACCCATCCAGTGTAAATTACACTTGACTCAATATGCACCAGTGGGGATCAACAGACAAACTTAAGGACAATAAATAGTTGTTAATGGTTCACAGCAGTATTAGCTCCACAAGTTAAAAATCAGTAAACGTTTACCAGTCAGCAGTACGCTGTAGCTTGAACCCAAGTCCATCTGTAACACACTATATAGCTAGGACACTGCTGATATGCCATTAAGCTTTGTGCACATCATCTGCAACTCATGGATATTACATAGTGTAGTTGGGTGTAAATCTTTAACAGCTACTCAGAATTGGGTGGAAAATGGGCAATACCTTTTGTGTGAACTATGTTTTCTAAATGCTTACCTTTCTCAGTCCTCTCTGTACGCTTACATTCCTGCATGAAATCTTGTTGGTGTCAAATTGATCTGAAAATAAGTCAAATATATTTTAAAACTGAATGCCCAGAAATCTTTTAATACTGAATGCCCAATTCAATGTTAAAAAATACTTGGGCATTCAACTGTAAATTGCAAAAATACTGAAAAGGATTAGAGAATCAGAACAAGTGTCAAGTGGAAATGAAATCTTTCACCAGCTAAGTGCTGCACCTTCTGCAAACCATGGGACATTCTCACACTCCAAGCTGCCACTGTCCTCTTAACAAATCTGGGTTATTAGTCGGTGGTACATAAAAAGCTCCTTTGATAGTTTAACCAACGTGAAACACTGCCACATGTGTGTGTGTGTGTGTGTGTGTGTGTGTGTGTGTGTGTGTGTGTGTGTGTGTGTGTGTGTGTGTGTGTGTGTGTGTGTGTGTGTGTGTGATTTGTATTTTTAATGTAGCTTTCACAATTTTTCATTCATATCACTACGATGTCTGCAGTGTGGCAGTTTATAGTGATGTCTAGCACTGGGGCATCATGCCCCAGATGTAGCATCATGACGAACCCAGTCACATTATCCTGAAACCATGCCAACCAATCTTGATATGACTCAGCCAGGGCCACGACCTCCCCAATCCGAGATGGACACTCTAACCATTTAGGCCATCAAAGCAGTCAAGTGCAAATGAAATCATCAGCTCAGTGCCGCACCTTCTGCAACTCCAAGCTGCCATTGTCCTGCTTACAAATATGGTTATTAGACAGAGGTATATAAAAAGTTTGACCAAGATGCAACACTGCCCTGTGTGTGTGTGTGTGTGTGTGTGTGTGTGTGTGTCTAGTAGACATTGGTCTAATAAAATGAAAATGAATATTTTAGGTGTTCTCAAGGTTTTGTAGATTCGTCCAATATCGGCATATCGGCATCATTTGTCCAACTCCGAAAAGCCCTTATGCCAGGATGCTTTGTGTCAAAGCTGATAAAACTCCATTTAGCATTTTGCTTTTGCAAATGAAGTGGTGTAAATGCTTTTCAACTTTCAGTAACTGCAGGCATATCAGATGATCATATGTATAAATCTGAAAGGCATCCAGACAAGGACACTTTCTGTCAAATTTGGTTCTATTCAATGGTTATTTGACCAAGTTAGTACCCACCCCCCAACTAGCAGCCACGCTCTTTTTATGGCCAGAATTACTTGGCGCCAAAGAGTTTGTTTTCAAAAGTAACCCTCAAAAAAGGCTACCTCTCTAACATGACTAGCGGACAACATATTAGTGCAAAAATATACCATTTACCCCTCACAAGTGGCCACATTTTATTATTAATATGTGTCCAGAACCAATATTTAATTCATACTGTAAGTAATATGATAATCTTTCCTGATGTCTGTTTCTGGATGTCAGGTTTTCATTACTCAAAAAGTATCAGCTAAATTACATGTTCCACTAAGGTTAGTATTATTAACACTGACGTTTAGAGGAAATGGGGTCAGCAATGTTTTAATAGAGTTTTGAGCTTCACATAGCGGTTCTGGGGGGTTTTTCATTAAGACCGTACATAATTGTCTAGATTATAACATGGGCAGCATAGGCTAAAGGTAGATTTTGTGGATTAACACACACACAGAAATTAACCTTGAACAGAACAGGATGTCATACACAGACAATAAAATCATGTGACAGTACATGTATCACATCCTTGATAAACAAGGAATTTCGTTTACTCTACAAAAGATTTGTCTGCATAATTAAATTGCTGTACTGTACAATTAGCAACATAGGAATAAACTGTTACAAAACTTTAACATGTCATCACCTAAACAGAGAAATAATACTTCAGAATGAAAAGTAAAAGTTATTTGACTTAAACGACAATGGGGAGAGTTTGCTTGCTGATAAATTTTATGTTGGGAAGACTCAAATAAACAACCTCGTAACAGATAAGAAGAATATTGTGTAGCGATGGGAAAATGGAGTCAATGGAAAGTAAATTTTTTTAAATATGAAACAACTGTACCAAGGTTTAAATAACATTTTTGAATGGTTTTACAATGCACATGCCAACAATACCCAACTCACATTTCATGCCTGATAGTAAGAAATACTAATTTATGTTACCTTGAAATAAGTCTGTTTTTAAGACAAGAAGAACATTTTAATAATAAATGCTACTTTTAAATGAAATATTAATTGCTTTAAGTTATATGCAGATTTCTTACTATATACACATACATATGCATACACACACATCTCATCAATATAGCCCCCCTCTGGAAAGGCCACCCATCTTACACAGTCAATTTTCCGGTGCAAAAGGAGTGGCTATTGTAACAGCATATTTGGTAGCAGATTGGCATCATTTAAATGAAAGGTCATCATACCCTTTGGTCCAAATCTATATAGTATATATTTAACTGTTTTGTTTAATTTCATTGACAGTGGCCATATTTGACATCTCCTCAGAATCAATAAATATGACTGGTGTTCTGGTAATTATATTTTCAGTTAACTTTGGTAACATTATAATAAGAGGCATTAAAGTTGTTTAAAAGCTTCTTGTGGCAAGCATCTCTGAAAACTTTCAAGTGGATCTGAGAAACTCATTTTCTAAACTGGATTTCTACCCCTTGAAATAAAGTGAATACTCATTCACATTTGTAGCAATTTGAAACAAATTGTGCTACATGACTGGTTAATCCAATTCCTCAAAAACTATGGCAGACCTGTCAACCCTAACAAAACCATCTTAAGAAGGCAGTTGGGCCTTTTTTCTGTAAAGTTGACCAGTCTTTGCTGACCAGTCTTCAGTAATGTGTAAAATGGTACCATGTACTGCTATTGCAAAGCATGAAAACATCTAATTTAAAATATTCTGTATTCAAAACCTGCATTGATGGTAAGAATCATGTACAACTGAAAAGTCAGTAAAGTACATGTAGACTTTATTTACCTCTAGTACAGTTGCACAAACTTCAGTTCCAAACCCTATGCAGCTCAATGGCTTATTTCAATATCTCAATTTGACAGAATTCTTGCAATGTGTTTATTATTTCACACGACGACAGCAATCATATCTCCCACCACGAGACATACTCAATTTGACATGTGATGTCCAATAAACGAAATTGTGTCCCATCTTGCTTTGTTTTGTTTTTTTTTTACAAGAATCTGAATTTTCTTTTTTATTCCTCCATACTGATTATTTACCGTTTCAGTGGCTTATTTTCCCTTTCATCTTCAACATATATCGCTTGTTGGACAGCATTTTTTAAAATGTCTTTAGTCAACATTTTGATCATGTAGATGCTTTGCATTAAAAAATGTGTGCAGTTTAAAGCACCTGAGGTACTACTGTAATGTTAGTCTGGTTCCCTGATTAACTCCACTAAATCTAATATGAAGCCTGGATTCAAATCAAACATGGATGAGCCAATTATTCTGATTTTACTGCAACAATCTAATTTTCATAGTATTTCCTTTTATTCTGTAAGTCCATATTTCATTCTCGTAACATTTATGGAAAAATCATAGGGATGGCAAGTCTGCCATAGTAACACTCCCAAAATGACACACACACACACACACACACACACACACACACACACACACACAAATGTATACCTGTTTTACAAGTCAATACATTCCCTGACTGATAGACTTACACACAGTGCATGTGCACACACAGATATGCATTAAAAAAGAAATACCTGCACCACAAGCTTGACAGAGGTCTGGATCACATTCTCTGACAGCCAGAAAACATGGACACTGCTTGGTGTTACACTGGGCCTTACAGCGGCAGCCTGGAAAACGATTCTGGCCTGTAGAAAAAAAACAACACTTTTTTACTTGTATAATTCAGGTAAATATAATAACCCTAAAATGCATGAAAAACTGTTCACTGCTGGGCAAACCAACCCCCAACATATATAAGGGCAGGACAAATCCACCTGACTCAAGTGTGCATGGTGCTTCACCATGGGCAAGTCCAAATATGAGAGAGAGAGAGAGAGGGTTGTATCAGCCTTTGATTTAGCATTTATATTCACTGCATATGTCTGTAACATAAAAACCTGCAAAGGACAAGGTCCAATAATAGACAAGTTTGGCCCGCAAATAAGCGATAAATGAAAGTGTTCGTAAGAGTATTTGTTATGGTAATGCCATATGCATTGTATATCAACTGCAACATATGTACATATGATATAATCAAACAGTTTGAAATTAACAGCTAGTTTTGTTCCTGAATAGGCCCTGTTCAATCAAAAACAATTTTGCTAGATTTCTGCTTGTAATTAAATCCTCAAAAACTAACAGCACATTCAAGAACATGTTTGATTTTTTGACAAAATACATTTTTCTTAAAAAAATCTAATGTATATCCAAATTGTATACATGTTCCTGCCTGCACTCATCACTAACAAACAGAAAAACAAAGGAAATATGCCCAACTTTTACCATCTACCATTTTCATCACCATACAGTTTTAGAGTGGGTGTAATTCACAGTAACACAAAATGCCATTACATTTCTTTAAACATAATTGAGGTTAAAATGTTGGCTGCCATTTGTTTGGGCAATTTTTTTACAGTTTTTTCCCATGTTTCTGGTTGCATTTTGAGGCATTCTTTTGCATTCTTCATTATATATGGAATATTTGGATGACAGCAGCTAAATATCAAAGACGCGCATTGAGGAAAAAGTTTCATCAATAAAAAAGCTGACGATGCTATTTTTTTTTTTAACTAAAAGTCTGTTTATATGGCATGATGGTAAGAAATAAAATCTCCATGAAAACAGCTAACAAATTAATTTATGAATTGACAATATTTACATTCACTATGTGAAATTCTTTCAGCCACCATTTCTCAGAGATTCCATAATTTCAACCAATCAGAGAATGCACTTTAGGTAAAGCATTACAGAGTGTGATGGGTATGAATGATGACTTATTGTCACTTTTTGCAGTTAACTCTCTCTCTGTCTCTCTCTGAACAGCCATTCAGGAAGATCTGCGATACAATTTTCTGCATTCAAGTTGCTGTTGTGGCCATATTAGATTATACACTGATGCATCTCTTTGTCTCAGGAGTTTCCAAGTAATGACTGACGAGCTAAATCACTAGGGAATAAGGGCAGACCCTGGTTTCAATATCAGTTTCCATTTAATGACCCAGGGGCTACATCACTTGGTGACAAATGGTAGATCCTGGTGTGAATATCTGGTTACAAGGAATAACTTTTGCAAATAAACTATTCTTGCTTGGCAGAAAAATGTAGTGAAGTGAAAGAATGCAAATTTGTCAGTGACATCTTGTGAAAGGGGTGCTATGCACAGTGTCTGATTACTTCTAGTGGATTCTCACAATGGCAGAACAGCTAGAAGATGACAGAAAAATCTGGACCTCAAATTCAACATAAAATAAATGACTCAGAAGTAAAAATCTCCATCAGAGTTTATTTTTAGGCATGGTCTCTCAAATTCAATGACTTTTAATGACCTAGGCGAAAAACAAAAACTTTCAATAACCCTTCATGACTGCAAACCCTGCAAGTAATGACTCAGGGGATGATAAGCAGATTGAGATGTCAGAATCAGTTACAAAGTAATAACCCACTGGCTAAATCACTAGGGGAAAAGGGTTGACCCACATGTCAATATTAGTTGCATATCCAATTTTGTTTTCTTATGTAAGTGCATGTAAACACAGACTGACAAATGAATAAATTTACAAGTAAAACAATGAATGGAAACCAAAATGAACACTTAAGAAAAACAGAATGAATGCGAACTAAATGCAGTATGAATCCAAATGAAGTTAATGTATTTTGAAGAAGTGTATTTGAAATCGATATCCACTCAATATCCAGGTAAAAATCCTTCTGCATGAAAATCCAGTATTAGCTGCCTAACAAGCCACACCACTGTAGGCTGGTTATTTTTCTTGTGCTACTCTTCACTGAATATACTTTCCAATGAGTACTGTTTCACAGACACAAATACACTGATAAAATTGACACTAATTGAATTTTTTCAACATGACAAAATTAGTGAGCTCACAACTGATTTCTACAACAGAAAGCCCGCACAGGTGATTTATGGCAATGATTTCTAATGACATCTTATAGTTTTGTCTTAATTATGATTTAACAATGGAGAGAAGTCATAACCACATAATTTTACATCCAATCTCTCCCAGAGTTCATTGCTGGTAACAAATGACATCATGTTAACG
Organism: Megalonaias nervosa; assembly: GCA_016617855.1. Taxonomy (NCBI): domain Eukaryota; kingdom Metazoa; phylum Mollusca; class Bivalvia; order Unionida; family Unionidae; genus Megalonaias; species Megalonaias nervosa. The sequence goes on along the minus strand of JAECUM010009431.1, from coordinate 39,555 downwards.
ACATAATGATCACATGATTTCTGCTGCAGAATAAATACTGATTTTACAAAAGCGGTCATGCCCAACATTCAACAGTCAGACAAGACTATCTAAAATATCAAGCCACCATCTAGTCTATACTAAAACAAAGAGACTAGGTACTGGACAAGATTTTAATGAATTTTGTATTTTGCTCCCTTGTTTGGAAAATACAATAAATACTCAAAAAAAACTGCTTTATTTGCTTTGAATGAATACCCTACACTATATGCAACTGCTTATCAAAGACCGTGCTATTCAGCTGCTTAGCAATGCAAAAAATTTAAAAAAAACTTACAATCACTGCTACACTGACAGAATTTTTCACAGAAGTTCTGGGCCAAGATGCAGGGGCACGACTCATCACAACGCTGTCCAGGATGATCACATGGCTGGTAGTTGTACACAGTTTTTGACAAACTGTCTTTCTTCAGGTTGATTTTCTTACAATGAAGAGACCAAAACCTGCACAAGACCAATATTTTAAGTATAAAAATGTGAAACATAATTGGACAGATGGAGGACTCAATTTATGTACCAATGAATGATATTATGAGTTCTATGCTCTATCCCCTATCTACATATGTACAGATGGATGATGGCACATCTCTATGACCTATCACTTTTGTGGTGAGGCATAACATGTTGCAGCATACTGTACTATTGCACTGAGATACAGTACTGTTATATTACGATAAAATGCTATTGTTTTAGCATACTCTTGTTTTGTCATACTGCATTATTGTATTGCCATACAGTACTTTATACTGGCATACCAGTGCTGTATTTGCATATAAAACTATCACATTAATATATTGTGCCAATGTTTTAGGATGGTATTATTATTCTGACATACTGTACTATTATTTTGGCATACTGCACTATTATATTGGCATACAGTACTATTGTATTAGCATACTGTTCTACCGTATTAGCATATTTCACCATCCAGTGGCTTTTATATATCAAATGAACAACATTAGATTTACCATTACTTCAAGATATTTCTAAATGTATACCACAGCTACAATTTGTATGATATCATGATACAAAAAAGTGAGAGTTGATAAATACTACTATGTATTGCCTTGGTGAGCACTGTCATGCTTAACTTGATTTTCTCAAACAATAAAAAAATTTAACTACTAAGTGTTGGAGTTCCCAAATGGTCACTACTGAATACTGCAGTTCTCAAATGATCACTTCTAAGTACTCACATGGTCACCACTGAGTGCTCAAGGCACAATATGGTCAACACTGCATGGTGTCCTTAATGTCACAAAGTGCAAGGCATTTAATGGCAACCACAACCTCTAATAATAACTCTTAGCACTTGTCCTCATCTTCTGTTGTGCATGTTATATATTGCTGTGAAATTATGAGAGATGAGAATTGTTGAAAAATAAAATGTTTCAAATAAATTAATTAGACTGATCCCAACATGTATTCTCAAATAAAGAAATCAATTAGACTGATCCCAATCTGTATTCTCAAATAAATCAATCAGTTAGACTGATCCCAATCTGTATTCTCAAATAAATCAATCAATTTGACTGATCCCAACCTGTATTTTCAAATAAATCAATAATGCATTTTATTTAATCAGTGTGTGTATGTGTGATTTGGATTTTTAACAATTTTTCAGTCATATCAGTTATTTTAATGATGTCCATATGTTTTCAATCACATCAAGCCCACAATTTTTACCTTGAAAAAGTCGCACGTAAAAGGAAAGCCAAAACTTCAGTATTGTCATGAAACTAAAGTGTGGATTGATGCCAATGTGATTCCTGTGTCTAGCTTACACAGAAGAAGAGTCAACAGAAATTGTACAGTTATTATGCCACATAAAATGAAGGACAGAAATTGTACAGTTATTATGCCACAAAAAATGATTGACAGAAATTGTACAGTTATTGCATAAAATAATCAATATAATTTTGTGATGCAGTTTTCTTTTCTTTACAACAGCTCATTCTGAACCATGGCACAGTTTCACAAATCTATGCATAAGACATAGTGCCAGAAATATGCAATGCATCACAAGATTTCAGTCTGCATCCACATGATCAAAAGAAACTGGCTGCGTTAACACACTTTAGCATTACCTATATCATATTACTAGTTGTGTAAACACACTTCATTGTGACCTATTCCATGTTGATCTCACCAGTACTTGGAAGAATGATTACCATCTTTGGCTGGAACCATCTATTTGCAGCACCAATGCTTTTTGAGGAGGAAAATTTTGAACAATCTCTTGAGCTGAGTTGATAAATCTTATGGAATTCAACACTAATTTGCAAATATCTCTCAAAATTCTTATCTTCCTTTCTTTCCCTGGAAATTTTAATTTTCTAGTGCTGACAAATTCAGGTATGTCAACAGCAGCAGAAGTAATAATATTACCATCATTATCAAAATCAACAACACAACAAATACATTATCAAGCACTGCTGATAACAAATGATAAATGAATTTCCAAGCTTACAAATGACGGTTTGTTGGGGTCTTTTTATTGTTGGTTTTTAATGGCATTTTAAATATGTATATTACTGGCTGTAATGTTTAGCAATTAACATTAATTACTAAATTAATTTAGTAATTTAATTACTAAATTAACTTACTAATTAAAATTAATTTAAATTTTTAAATTAAATTTTTTAAATTTTTTTAAAAATAATTATTAATTATTAGTTAATAATTAATTAACTCCAATTAATTATTGGAGTCCTTGTGTCAGGGTCTCCAAGAACATGCTGACCCTGACTGACCTTGGTGGGTATCGAGTCTGCTAGTCCTGGATTGTGAGGCAAATGCTATACCGAGTTAGGGAAAATCTTTATACAAGTTAGAGTTTGTTTATTTTAGCAATTAACCTTGATCTGGGACACTGTATTTGCCAGCTTACTTTTGCTTTTTCTTCTTTTGGATCTTTCTAGGAGGAGTCTGCACACGATCGTCATTTGTGTCTGGCAAATGAGCCTCTTCTTTAACTGCAAACTCATAAATCTGAAAAACAAATTTTTGTTTATCAGCATCCAATTAAACCACTGAAACCAATAGATGTCAATGTATACATAAGCCTTTCCCATAAAAAAGTTAAAAACTGTCTTCATAAAATACAGACAAAACACCTGAGTAGTGGAAAACTGCTCCTATAAATAACTTAATGGATGTACTGGAATTTTATGCAACATACAACGTATTTCCCTTCATGTCTCATTCAAGGTCTCAACAAGGCAAGATATAAATTGGACTGAAATCACTTAATCCATAGTAAAGCTGTGCTGCTGAAAGCAAGTCCTTGAAGAGGAGCCGTAAGGGGACATAACTCTTCAAAATGATGATATGGAAAACTTGAAATTCGGTTCGTGTCTCAATAAAAAAAAATCTGCATGCCGAATTTGGTAGAAATCAAAGTTTTGCTGTAAAAACCAGCCCAGTGGATGGGCAATCAAGAACCATGACTCTTGCAAGGATAAAGTGGAATGCTTGCAATTAAGCTCATTTGAACAAATGAATCAACTCACATTATTCCCCCTCATGAGGTATAATAGTAACAAAACCAGTCAGAGACGGGGTGACTAGGACACCCCAACAGACGGGAGGATTCACCTCCACATCCAAACAGTCATCATCTTCCTTAAGTTTATATTATATTGGAAGTGAAGGCGAGCCATGGTGGGAGTCCAATCTACAAGATCCGAAAACCAATGAGAGCCCTGTAAGTTACTCTTGTCCAGTTCTTCTACACATACAGTTGTCAGTAGAAATGAGACTTCAAACAAAAAGAGAACACTGGAAGAACCAGTTACAGGACGCTTAAAAGCGAAGTGTTTGCTACTACCATCCCAATCAATTCTGCTTTATAAAGAAGCAAGAAAACTTCTTTCCAAATATGTAAAATTAAAAAAGGTGTCGGACTACCTAGAACAGTGTGACAAAGGGAAAATTGCTCGAGGATTAGAAATTAATCTACACCCGAGATTCACTCATTTTCCCGATTTTGTCAGTGCCTGGAACATATCTTCCGAGAAGCCTCAAAGAAACTAACCAGCCTGACATTTACCCACACCCTTAACAAGACTGATGAGTGTCACGCAGCCTTCCAGATTGGCAGGAATAAACTTAGACTAGCCCTCCTGACTTGATCGAAAATAAAGAGGCAGCTTTTAAACAAATATATGAACATTTATCAACATTCTACCATGAGAAATAGGATAAACATTTAAAAGAAAATGAGAATGTAAGACAATGGTGAAACGTAATGAATGATCCAAGCCCAGAAATTAAACGAGGAATGACAAAGGTCTTGGAAGAAGGAATAATACACAAATAGTTATTCTAAAAATCTTAAGACTCTTTGCAAGTTTAACAAACTTTGACAATAATTCAAATAATAAAGATACTCATCTTTATGTCTCGGATTTTGTCATAAATCTTACTAACTTCCCCCTCCCTATGTCACATATCACTGCCCTAAATAAAGGAATGACATTTAGTCCTACTATTAGGGAAGTTAATCTTGTCTAATTCATAAGGTCTCTGAGAAGTTCTTTCAACAAATCAAACTGAAATACTTCTTTTCATCATACCACAAATATAGATGATGAGACTAACTCATTCGAATATGAATTAATTAATAAATTCACACAAAGAAGCACATGGACTCCACCAAACCAAAATGAGCATATTGAGGCCTTCTGCAAATTGGAAAAATCAACATTAATTTACTTTAAAAAAGAAGGAGATACCACCTAAATATCACCAAAAATGAGAACTCAGCAATAACAAAGATATTATGATTAAAAAAAGCTGATCAAGGCTCTACCATTGTAATCATGAACATTGATGAGTACGTCAAAGAGGCCCTAAGACAACTTAATGATGAAATTGTTATATCAAATTAAAGAAAGATGTGACAGAAATACACCACAATATGGTGACAAATCTTGTAATACAAATTCACGACAAAGGGGAATTAGATGACAAGACCTTTCTTAACCTAATCAGTGACAAAATCCCGAGGTTTTATCTCCTTCCAAAAATACATAAATGCCTTATTAAGGCAAAAATCCCTGGAAGACCAATTATCAGTGGAAACAATTCACCAAGAGAAAAAATTAGTAGCCTCATTGATGAATACATCAAACCGTTCGCAAAACTGGTACCTTCCTATATGAAGGACATGACCAACTTTATCAATAAAGTTCAAGTGATTCATGATCTACCAAATGAATTCTGCTTGGTCACAATGGATGTCACCTCTCTCTCTACACCAATACACCAAATCATGAAGGTTTAACCTCTATACCTAGAACCCTAGCTTTAAATAAACCAAACTGTCGTCTAACCACAGCATCTTGGCTTTATGAAAATTAGTATTGCACTGCAACAACTTTACTTTCAACAACACCATTATCTACAAATTGGTGAAACCACAATGGCCCCATCATACACCAAATGCTAAACTCAGCATCTTATAAACCTTACATTTACCTAAGGTTTATCGATGATATTTTTATGATAATGATCAGCTCTGAAATGGTATTAAATGAAATCATACCATAAAACTATTAAGTGTACAATGGAATACTCTAAGGACAAAATCACATTCCTAGATACCAAAGTTATTCGTGAAAATAATATCTGATTTATACTGTAAACTTACAGATAAACATTGTTATCTACCATCCATACCACTGTAAAAAATCAGGTCCATTTAGTCAATTATTAAGAATTAGACGAATCTGTACTAAACAACCAGATGTCAAAAAACATGCCTCCAATTTAATTCAATTTTATGAAAGAAGAGGTTATCCAACTACGATTCTAAAAGAGGCTTTTCAAAAAGCAAGCGGGTTAGATCTTTCAGAATTACAAAATCTGATTTAAAAAAGTTCAGTGCATTGCAATGCGGTACCAGCTATCTTCACATATGATAAAGATAATTATTTCCTCCAACATGCAATCAAAAATCTCTGGCCTATTGTCAAATTGAGTCTCCCAGAGATTTTTTCATGATCAGTGGATATTTGCACAGAAGAATGGTCATGAACTCAGTAACCATAGCTACTGGAAAAACTTTTGCAAACGAAATATTAGATTGCAAGACCATTAACTGCAGTTTCTGCAGTAAAATGGATAAATCTAAAATCTTTAAAAGGTCATTTACTAACCTCAGATATAAATCAAAACTTAGAGGACACTGTGCCACACACAATGTCATCTATTTACTCACCTGCCTGAAATGTAGTAAACAATATGTAGGTGAAACAAAAAGAGAATAAAAGTGAGAATAAAAGAGCACCTGAGGGATATCCGTAATCATAAAGATTCCCTGGTGTCTAAGCATTTTAATCAATCGGACCACAACAGATTGTGTTAAATATCAGATAACAGAAATTATTAATTCTAATCCAGAGCTCATCCAGTAGCACTATCGTTAGGAAAGACGGAGAACTTAATTAATTAATTAATACCAATTATATATTCTACATCTGGAAGGGATTAATATCTTCGTCTAAATGGGAGTAGATACCTTATCATAAATCTTCTAGTGTTGATATGCCTGACCATTCAAAAGTAATGATGGCAACATTTTCAAGATGGCTGCCATGGCGACCTTACTGGCTATCAGATTACAACGATTTTTACTTAGGACCAACCAGACATCGCAAGAAGACAATTAGCAAAAATTTGATGCTGATCTGACCATCCATTCTGTAGATGAAGGGAACAAGAGTTTTCGAGCTAGTCACTATTGTGGCCATACTGGATGCCTAACAAGGATCACTGTCCTAATTTCCAACAAAACCCTGTGCTGAATTGTGTGTAAAACTTTCATGGCAATCCTTCAAGTAGTTTCAGTGGAGTAGGGATAATAAACTTGTGGTAATGGATGGACGGTCGATGGCTGAAGGACAACAAGCCATGGACAGGTACATTCAAATGGATGGCACCACAGCATTGGCAACAAAATGAAAATTGAATTTGGAATGGTTTAATAAGACAGTACACACTTGTTTGCAGTTCTTGGTGCGAATCAATTTAGAAATGGCGCAGTAGTTGGTAGGATGCATGTCCCGGAGGACTCGAAATAAAGACTCCTCAGCCCCATTCCAAATTGGCGATGTTGGCTTTTTGCATGCTGGGAATTTTAAGTCCAAATCTGCAATTTAAAAAAATATATATTTAAAAGAAGATACACAAATACACAAATGTTTTCATGGAACATGGATGCCACCCTGCATTACCTGAAAACTGGCATATATGCAAAATGTAACGAAGGTGAGATGGATTGATCCATGGCAATGGGTAACAATATATGACTGCCTCTGTAGTAGGGCTTACAAATACTGAATTTACATTGTAGTCCAAGGAACCTAAAAATTTCAAAATGGGAAGAACTACATTGCTTAAATCTGCATTTGGTCTAAATCAGTGTTTAGGAACCACAATAGCTTAGTTGGTGGTGTCTGGCTCATAACTGAAGTATCACTAGTTTGAAACCTGCCCAAGTCAGAGCTGATCTGCCGTCTCAGTACTCTTGGAGATACACGTAGCTCCATTAACCTCATCATGATATACACCACTCCATTGATAACTGTAAACAACATGGTCCAAACCAGAGATTGCAGCATAATCCAGTTACAAGTTACTGAGGGACCTCAAAAAATTATTTCTGGGACAGACATTGACAGAGGGATGAATACTCATTCCACTGGGAATAATTTTCAATAAACAGCACTTTTTAATGAAGGTGTTTGCCTTTCTGTATAAAAAATTATCTTTATTTTCAAGATAATCAATCGCTGAAAGATCCTCCAACATGTACAAGTGAAAACATCATGTCTTAAATCACTGCATCTTCCATGTCAATGTGGAAACATTGCATTATCAAAGATTTGAAATTTTTTAAAATGGTAATTTATTTCAAGCAACAACAATATTGGAACTCTATTATTGTTCTATTAGAAAAATATTAATGCTGTGATTTCATTGCAAGTAGTAATGAAATTTCTGCTCATCAGACAGCAAATCTATGAGTTCCTATTTGGGAATTCTAATCTCATGATATGTTTGGAAAGTTGCTTCTCCATGGTGAGTCATGTGTGACACAAAGTTTCTCATGCACCGAGTTCACATTTCACTTCTTTCTTTCAACAACAAAATAAGTGATATATCAAGATTGGGGAATTCTAAGCTCATGACATATTTTTTGAGGGGGGAGGGACTTAGGATTTTTAACATAACTGTAACAATCTTTTCAGTCATATTGCTATGATGCCTGTAGTGTGCCAATTTATAGTGATGTCAAGCACTGGGGCATCATACCACAGACATATAGCTTCATATCCCACCCAGTCACATTATTGTGACTCAAGTCCGACCAGTCCTAACACACACACCTCTTAATGCTGAGCACCAAGCATTGCAGCTGCTAGTACCATTTTTATAAATCTTTGGCATGACTCGGCTGAGGTTCGAACTTGTGATATTTGGGTATTTGCTTCTCGATGACAAGTATTATATGTGAAACAAAGTTTCTCTTGCACTGAGTACACCTTTCACCCAATTCTTTTAACAATAAAACAAGCAATATATCAAGGTTTCATTTGCCAATTTTCATTGCATTTTTATTCATATTCTGCAAACAGACAGCCCATTTTTATGCATTTTTAAAAGAACAAATATGATCCACACTTGATCTCATGTTGTATGTGGGTCTGCAGGTTATATGGGCATATCTGTCTGTATATCTGAGTGTGTGTGTATTTGTACATACCTATGTACATGTATGTATATATCTATGTACATATATATTGTGAATTCATTATTCAACGTTTGAAGCTTTTGCAGTTGTAGCAAAGTACAAATTTTAAGACACAACGATTCTTTTGTGAAAAGAACAGGAGTCTTCTCCAATCCATGAAACAACAGGACTCTTCTTCTATCCATGAAATAATAGGACTCTTCTTCTATCCATTAAACAAAAGGACTCTTCTCCTGTCCATCAAACGATGAGACTTTTCTCCTATCCATAAAACAACAGGACTCTTCTCTTATCCATGAAACAACAGGTATGTTTTCCTATCCATGAAACAATGGCACTCTTCTCCAACTCATGAAACAACAGGAATCTTTTCCTTGAATGTTACCAGTAGCATAAAAGTAAAGTCATGAAAGTTGTTACACTCTAAAATAAAGGAGGTCACAATATGTATCTATTAATGTGTCAATGGTGTACATAATGGGGGAAGATATGGTTGCATGGACTGGAGTTTGATCCAAGTTGCCATATAGACCAATTTTGATTATCTTATAATCAGTACTTGAGATATATATTTGTGAAATTCACAAAAAAAAATGAATATGTTTCATGATCAGCTTCAACAAAAAATTATTTTCTCAATATTTTTAGCCTCAAAATTACAACACTAAACGAGAGATGCTAAATGGAAGGACCCAGCTTGTATTCATCATATGTTTTTCCTTCTTTCTTTCAAATTAAAAAACTTTTAATGTGACAAGTCCTAAAGGACAAACAATATCCCTCATTGCCTGATGTGGTTTAAATGGCATAACTTGCAGGTTCTCCATAAAACATAACCTGTTCTACAGTGAGAAGTCCTGACTAATATCTATATTTCCCCGATGTATCTATATTACAGTATAATCTGCAATATCCTTATCACAAAAAGTTATACATTAAGTACTATATGAAGTGTTGGTTTGATTGGTTTGATTCTATATTTTGAACTTATATTTAAAACAGCTCTTCTATCAAAACAAAATTCATACACTATAATTACAGCAGTGGCTGTTTTCAACATCACACTGAAGTAACTGATTACAAGCAGCACAAAATAATTACCACCCTTTAATTCTGTCAGCAGGGTTGGTTGGTTTCAGTGTTTGAGTGTACATGATTTGGATTTTTAATGTAGCTTTAACACTTTTTCAGTCATATCGGTATATTGTCTGCAGTGTGACAGTTTATAATGATGTCTAGCACTGGGGCATCATGCTGCAGACATGTAGCATCATGTCCCACCCAGTCACATTATCCTGACACCAGGCCAACCATTCCTGGCACTAACCTCTTAATGCTGAGTGCCATGCGAGGCAGTTGCTAATATCATTTTTATAAGTCTTTGGTATGACTTAGCGAGGGTTCAAACCTGCGACCTCCTGCATCCAAGGTGGACTTCAGCATTTGAACCCTTTGATTCTGTCAGCAGGGTTGGTTGGCTTCAGTTTTAAGTTTGTTCGCGTGGAATAATATGGTCATGGTTTGGTTACTAAAGAGATCATTCAACATAACGAAGGGTCAGTTTGTCTTCGGTGTTTAAAGTTTGTTGAGATGCCCAATTGCACATTATCACCCAATCTCACGGAAGGCTTGCTTGGGAGGTAGTGCAGGATATTTCATAATGGTAATTTGATCGGGTTAATGTATCTGACAGAGAAGCTATACTATTTATATTTATTCATGCAATTTATCTCAAACATAAATAATCAGAGAACTTCATGTTAGCTAACAAAATAATAGGGAGAAGAAAAAAATGTGTTTCTGGTTGGCTCACCCTCCCTTATTTTGCTGCCAACTTGAGCACTTCCCTGCCCACCACCTCAGTAAAAAAAATAATTTTTTTATATAAAAAATTCTTGAAATTGATTTGAGCATCTAACGGAGCTGGTTGTTGTTGTTGTTGTAGGGTTTAACGCCATTTTTCAGCACAAGATAGGCTACACATGGCGGCCAGTATAATGGTGGAGGAAGAACCCTGGAAAACGCAGGGAAGAACCACCACCCACCCACGAGAAGCTACTGGCAGGCTTTCTCACGTACCCACGTTAGCCGAGCCTGAGACTCGAACCCACGCAGACAGAGGCGAGACGGCAGTGATCCGTAACGGTGAGCGCTTTAGACCACTTGGCCACTCGGGGCCCCCTAACAGAGCTGGTTTAGCCCAGTACTCAGTACATTATATACTAATCATTATAATACATATAATGCTTTAAAAAAAATCCCTACCTACCCTAATTTTAACACTAGTGCAACACTACTGCAAAAGGAAACATACATTGGGTGGGTGGGGTGTAGATTTCTATATTTGGTCATTCTTACAATTACTTATCTTCTTGTTTTAACATGCATGGTAACTCACAAGACCACTTATAAAGTGAAGACACTTGTGGATCCCATTTTGTTTCTACCAGAACAGGCAAAACATAGGTTTCTATTTGCTTAGCTTTAAAAGACTGCCATAAAAGACTGCCATAAAACCTGGTAAATGAACGATCAATATTTCATTTGTTTAATAGTAAGAAACACTTAAATTTGCAATCACCATCATGATAGTCACAACATTAAAAAAAACATTTTTTTCTATTATATAAAAGCACTATAATGAACTGATAACTATTATGACTAATATATTTGTATGAATGTTTTTAAAATCATTAGTTTTTAAAATCATTAGCTTTAGGCCCCACTGTCCTTGTCCACCTGACAGAAGCCACATTTTACTGAGTGAAAGTCAGTTTTGAGTAATCTGAGTGTGACAATATTACGAGCATAGTTCATTCATCAATAATTACCTTGACTAGCCACTACAACTGAAAAGCATGCAGCATGCACTCATGTTGTTGTTGATGTTGTAGCGTTTAATGCCATAATGCCATGGAGGAAGAACCCTGGAAAACCCCGGGAAGAACCACCGACCCACAAGAAGCTACTGGTAGGCTTTCTCACGTACCCATGTTAGCCGAGCCTGAGACTCGAACTCACGCAGACAGAGGTGAGATGGCAGTGATCCATAATGGTGAGCGCTTTCTCGGGGCCCCAGCATGTACTCATGTAGTTCCTGACCTTTGTTTGAAAAGGGTGTAGTACTAACTGGGATTCAATTATCATGTTTCTTAATTGTAACATAATCAGCACAAAATAAATGAACTTTAAACAAAATTTCAACAAAGTCAGTGACGTATGAAATGAAGATCACAGAAACAATCAGGATACAGATCTTATCAACATGCATCAATACACCAAGTAAAATGATTCAAGGCTGAATAGCACGCATATAGCATGCCAAAACCTGCATGGTCATGACCCAAATGTAAATACTTGATCTAAGCAAGTAGAATGTGAAATCTAGGTCAAAGTGAACTTTTTTGGATGAGTGATGTATACAATTTCCTAGCTTAATGATTCAAGCATGAAAAGTAAGAACACAAAATTCATCCTAAGTACACCATACCTCACTTCTAACTCACTTCTAGAAGCAGTATGCATCTATTTATTCTGATATAAAAAGTAAAAACACAAAAATCGGGCCCCTGCTCACTGAACACAAATAATCATGATCGCAACTGATTAATGAAAGCTAGATATATTGCTTTTTTATAGCAAAAGATGGCAGTTAATGCCTGGAATTTTGAATCAAAACCACTGAAATTCGCAACCTTTAACACACTTTCATATATTGGTTAAATTTTTTTAGAAAAAAATTCTAAATACACTGTGAATAGGAATATATGACATTTTGATCAATTAAAATGTTAGCAATGTCTAATGTCTAATGCTGACAACATTTCACGAAATAAATACCAAACAAATTTTATCAAGTAAAATCACATTTTAGTTTGAGCTTTTAAATTGGTTTCAGTGTAATCGTCAAAAATACCATTTGCCTCTTGCATTCAGATGGGACTAAGTGTCAACTGACCATCACTGTGATGACCACGAGTGTTTCCACGAGGACCTAATTATCAACTGTGGTTTCATCTCCAATGTGCGTAAGTGTTAGCTGCATTGTTACATTGAATTTAAACTATGAATACTAGTCCTGTGTATCAAATCAAGCAAAGGAGATGCAAATCCTACCTGTGTAATAACTAACAGTTTACAGTTGTGTGTTGTTTATTTTATTAACTAAGCAAACACTGAGAACACTGTAAGTATATAATTAAAGTATCTAAACTTTATCACTAGTTTATCATACCCATTCGAAAATGTGATCAATAATAGCAAAGGAATCAAAGGAAAGACATGAAAGGAGCATGAAAGTTTCACAGACAGGATTACGAGAAGTGAATTCCTAAGTTTAAACTTTCAACTTTAAATTTAGAACATTTTTAAATTCCTGAATAAACATTCTAACGTTTCATTGAAACTTGCAACGAAATCACAGCAAAAGTATTTTACTAATATAACAACCAACAAAATCAAATTTTGATGTTGCTGTGTCCAAGTAATCTTTTTGGAAATAAAGAATCTTCTTTTATTCTGTATCTACAGTAACACTAGAATGTATCCAAATGCAAAGAGCAATAAAGTAATAGACAAGATTTTCAATGGCAAATATGTAATGGGCATTGAAAGCACCTGGAGTATTGTTTTAAACAATCTTTCAGAGATAGTATATATTGAAAACAAAGGTAATGTATAGAGAACAACAGAGAAATTCATTAGAAAAAATACATTTATTGACAGTTATCCCAAAAGCAATTATCGGTGGTCCCTTGGAAACCCACAAACTTGCAATGTCTTACCAGGAATGTCTAAGTAAAGTATATATACAAGTACACAGTTTGCCCCCTCAGTAATCTCTCATTGTGGAAGATGCAATAAAACCCACTCCAAACTATTACAGTAACTAAGACCTAGGAAGAAAGAATGGTTAAAATTCAGTCATACATGTCTTTCTTTGTATGGGAATAGAACAATAACTGTTCTGTACTTTGTTGTTAAGCTGAAATTGCGTGCATTTTTATTGTCAGGGGTGAAAAACATGCATAGTGGTCATTATAAGCATGAACAGTGAGAGTTTCCTTACGCTGTACACAAACATATGAAACTTTCCACAAGCAAGTAGCAATATATTAATTAATATCATGATAAGGATGAATTTGTTAAGAGTCTAAAAAATAAACATGACCAATTAATTGCCAATTCTCTTCTTTTCTTTCAGTTTTTTATCTTTCTTTAACATTCACCTGTCTGACATGGAAAGAAGAGAACAATAACTGTACATAACCCTCTATGCAAGCTTGTACACAACACTGTACATAACCCTGTATGCGATCCTGTACACAACACTGTACATAACCCTGCATGCAACCCTGTACACAACACTGTACATAACCCTGTATGCAACCCTGTACACAACAATGTATGTAACCCTGTATGTAACACTGTACACAACACTGTACATAACCCAGTATGCAACCCTGTACATAACACTGTATGTGACACTGTACATAACACTGTATATAACCCTGTATGCAACCCTGTACATAACATTGTATGTAACCCTGTATGTAACACTGTACATAACTCCATATGCAACCATGTACATAACACTATATGTAACCCAGTATGTAAAACACTGTAACACTGTATGTGACCCTGCAAAACTGTACATACTAAATAAGGTTTGGTTCTGTGAGGTTTAACAAATGGCAGGCTATACAAGGCAACCAGTATATTTGGTGAAGTAAGAAACTGGTAAGAACCACCAACCCACGAGAAGCTACTGGCAGAATGGTCGAAGTGAGACCAGACCTCTTGTGGATAGAGTTGAGATATGTGAGTAATCTGCAATGGTGAGCACTTTAGACCACTCTGCCACCTTGGGACTCTCAATAATGTGTGTGTCTGTGTGTGTGTGTGTTTGTGTGTGTGTGTGTGTGTGTGATTTGGATTTTTAACGTAGCTTTAAAAATTTTCCAGTCATATTGCTACGATGTCTGCAGTGTGGCAATTTATAGTGATGTCTAGCACTGGGGCATCATGCCACAGACATGTAGCATCATGTACCACCCAGCCACATTATCCTGACACCAGGCCGACCAGTCCTAACACTAACCTCTTAATGCTGAGTGCCAAGTGAAGCAGCTGTTTGTAGCATTTTTGTAAGTCTTTAGAATGACTCAGCCGGGGATCGAACCCACAACCTCCCGTATCCAAGGCAGATGCTCTAATCACTAGGCCATGGGAGCGGTATGACCCTCAATAATAAAGCAGTCATCAAATGTTTTGGAAACTGCAGTAAGTGGAATAAGATGAAAATACATTATCAAACAAGGAAGGAATTGTCATCTGCATACACTTGTAGCTAAAACTGTGGCATGTCATAGTCATGTCTTTTATGTTCTAAACAGGTTTGTTCATATTCAACTCTATTTTGATTACAACCGCTGGAATAAAATGTCAAAGGTACATTATTCACACTAAGTTTATTTGTCCACAATGAAGAAAACATAAAATTTTGTGCACAAACCAATTTTCTTCTTTTAGTCAGTTACCTTGACCTATGATCTCCCCAAATCAAAGGGTATCTTCCTTGCTCCAAGTGCAAGCCGTCTATAAAGTCTGAATTGTAGAGCAAACATTAGTATGCTGAAATCATGTTTATTCTTTCAGTCCTTCTGACCTTGACCTTATATCTTGTGTCCAAAATTGATAAGATTCTTCCTTATGCTATCAGCAAATCATCCATAAAATTTGGAAACTTTAGCTATGGAGAACTTGAATTACCAATCTGGCATCACGTAATTCATGTACCTAACCAGCAGTACCAGTGATCAGCAAGCTACGATTGACTGAAATCTGCTAATAAATAACCATCCATCAATTAAAAAATAAGCAGGGTTAAAAAAGGCAAGGAATAACACAATACTCACTTTTACATCTGGATTTATGGGATAAACCTGTAATGAACAAAATGAAAAATACTACATAATACACTAGCAATGAACGAAACAGAGTGTCTCGCCTGGGAAAGCTGCTAATACATGTCAAACCCGTATCAGATTTGCAAAATCTTTAACATAATATTAATGACACTGCTGTCACCAACACTGGAACAGTGATAGCTACATCTCAACAATTGCAAACATAAGTGAGACAAAAATCAAAACAGCAAAGCAATATGCAAGTAATCCTACAAAAAATAATAATCACTAATGAAAGACATGCTGCACATTCATTTTATACATTTTGATCTATGCAATTAATAAGATTAAAAAACAATATCTGAAACAAAATCCAAGGTCTTATGAATATAAATTTATAGGAAATATCTGGTTTAAGTTCAACATGTTTTACTAACATTATGTTGCAACAGCCAAAGAAATATGGGCAACCTGAGACCATTACACCGCTGCAGTAGCCCAAGAAATATGGGCAATATAAGGCCACTACACCACTGCAGTAGCCCAAGAAATATGGGCTATCAGAGGTCAATTACACTACTGCAGTAGCCCAAGAAAAATGGGCAATCAGAGGCTATTATACTGCTAAATGTTACTGCAGCATGCTGGGAATTAAACTCATCAGTATAAAGTTGCATGCTAACTTTGCCTGAAATCCTTGATAAAAACATGCTGCCAAAAACTAACGTCAGACAGATGGATAACTAACGTCAGATATATAGACAACTAATGTCAGACATATGGACAACTAATGTCAGACAGATGGACAACTAATGGCGGACATATGGACAACTAATGTCAGACATATGGACAACTAAAATCTGACACTGACAACTAACATCAGACATATGGACAACTAACAGCAGACAGACAACTAATGTGAGACATATGGACAACTTATGGCAGACAGATGGACGTCAGACAGATGGACAATGTCAGACAGATGGACAACTAACATCAGACATATGGACAATAGCAAACAATGGACAACTAATGTCAGAAGGACAACTAATGGCAGACATAAGGACAACATCAGACATATGGACAACTAACATCAGACATATGGACAACTAACGTTAGACAGATGGGCAACTAATGTCAGACAGATGGGCAACTAATGTCAGACACATGGACGTCAGACAAATGGACAATGTCAGACACATGGACAACTAATGTCAGACATATGGACAACTAGCATCAGGTAGATGCACAATTAACGTCAGACAGAGGCATGACTCCTGTAACTGGTGATGTAGTAAGTTGGAAATCAAATTCCTTCAATGTCTCATCATTGCAAAGTTTCATACCAAATTCTGTTAAAAAACAAAAATTTTGGTAAAGTTATCCAGTAGAAAACCCCACCAAGAGGATAATCAGGGGGGATAACTCCTGTAAATGGTGTAATGGAATATTAAAAATAACTCTTCAAATGTCTAATCGGTATATATCCGTATTCCATTTTATGTCTATGTCCAATAATCCTTGGAAAAGTTAAGCTGTGGAAATGAAAACGGGAGAGAGGAGTAGAGAATCACAGGACACAACTACTACAAATTGTGACAAAGAAGGAAAGAGGGCTGTAAATACAACTCTTTCAAGATCTCATCATCCTACCAGACCTGGTTAAACTTCAACAATTCCCAGTTATCTTGTGGAAGGTTTATTATGAAATGACAGATGAGTGGACAAATGAACATCTGACTGTAAGTACAGTTGCTGTTGGTTGGTTTTTAACGGCACTTCCAACACTTTTTTTACCTATATTTTGCTAAGCAAGCAGATGCCACATATATTTCTAAAGAACACGCCATAACAGACAACCCAGGCTGGCCTGATTCAGAACTGAACCAGTCACCCTTTGATTACAAGTCTTGTACTCCTCCGCAGATACCTCTAATTAACATAGGGCTCTGCAGACCTTTCAAAACAGGGTCATAACAGGTCACAGAATTAGGTGTATTGGTGTGGAGAGCTCAGGTGGTAAAGTACTCGTGTAGAGATCGGCAGGTGGGGGGGGTCTGGATTCAATTCCTGGTGTAGATGCACATTCTTCTCCACAATTGCAGTATTTAATATTAAACAATTTTGTTTACCAGTTTTATATTTTGTAATGGCAATATAGCATTATTTTTCAGAAGGCCACCATTATTCTGTACCTGTGGGTGGTGCACTGATGTTCAGAAAGCGAGATCATGTCATTTCTACCGATAACAACACAAGAGTATTCTCAAGCATTTCAATGACTGGGCTGATATTCTCAAGCACTTCAGTGACTGGGCTGATATTTTCAAGCACTTCAATGATTAGGCTGATATTCTCAAGCACTTCAGTGACTGGGCTGATATTTTCAAGCACTTCAGTGACTGGGCTGATATTCTCAAGCACTTCAATGACTGGGCTGATATTATCAAGCACTTCAATGATTAGGCTGATATTCTCAAGCACTTCAAGTACTTTTGAGAGAGTGATGTAAGTAAAGTGAAGTTTGAATTTGAAACATGCACAGTGGAGAGAATGTTGGCATACCTCTGTGCTACTTTGATGTAATGTGGCTTACATTTCTTTGGATACTGTAGCTATGGAAACTGTACATGATCTAAGCACAATGCTAACTAAAATGACTGCTCCCTTGTGCTAAAAAAAAATCAGCCTGAATTAGTCTAAAGTACACTATTTTTAACACCTATTAAACTAGGGAAAATGAATTTTTCCCAACTAGTCAATACCAGCTTCTGAAAGTGCAATGGATGAATTACAAAATATATACATGTAAAAAAGTTATCAGCTCTTTTTTGCACAATTCACCTATGAAGTCCAGGAAGTGAAAATGACCAAGTGGAGCTAGTAGTTTTTGAAAGGTGCACATCTGGAGTAAGGCCAAGCTGTATACTCTATAACCCATATTACACCCATCAATCATACACCAAAATAAAGGGAATTAAAGGTTCTTTGAACAACACATAAGATATACAAGGTCTTTTCTAAATTGCCAGTATAACCAGTGAGGACACCCGGGGAAATTCTTTTTCTTTAAAATTCAAACCTATGCAAAATAATAAACTGCAGGGTACCACCTTCAATGGCTGAGTTGATATTCTAAAGCATTTCAATAACTGAGATGATACTCTCAAGCACTTCAATGACAGAGTTGAGGCGCTTAATATACACAAAGAACTCGGCATTACTTGCAATTGCAGAAAAAAACTTTCCTTGCAAATACAGATACCATTAACCATAGCCCACTTAGCGAAATTTTACATGGAAATTACCACAATGGTGAAATCATAGCAATAATTAGCTCTGGATATCAAAATGAAGATGCAAAAGCCTGTCCTTGTTTAATTCAAGTACTTTTATCTCACTCCAATGACAGGTGATATCAGAACCAATGGCCCACTGAAAATGCCATATTTTCCCACCCCAAAAAAGTGTCAGATTTACTAGCCTATATTTTGCAATGACTGTATGATTTGCAGTGGTCAATAGCCAATAGCCTGATTATTTATCTTACCGTCACTTCATTCAAAGACTATATCCAAATTCATGTGGTTATTTTTCCTATACTACTGCTGTTTTCCAACATTAACTTACCTAACAGTGCTAATGGAAAACAATTCTAACGCCAGCTCGACTCAAAATGACCAAAGAAATGATGCAATAATATGTGACTTTTACTCCTAGTTCAAAAGACTCAGCAATTATGCCAGAATAAATCATCTTAGATTGATCTAAGCATGAAAAAAACCAGACTAGGGTTTTAGGAAATAAAAGCAAATGATAAATTTTTACCTCAATTGCAATGCAATTTTTCTACAACCGTAAATGGGACCTTGATCCAAAGATGATAGGTACAAGCAAGCATATCGCAGAATGAACTGTCTTAATTTCCAAATGATTTATCCCTGCTATGAAGAAAATGCATCATGGGGTTTAGGAAATATAAGCAAAAGCTTTACACAAAACCTTGTTCTAAACTTTCTCTGTGACTATGACTCCAAGGTAACTGGGTAAGGCAAGCTTAAAGAGTTTCAAAAATGTAAGAAAAGTAACACATTATAACTAAAACCATTAAGCAAATTTTATGTGACTGTAACCTTGACCCCAGGATAAAATGGGCTAGCAAAGAAGTCAGAGAATGAACTGTCTTAGTTTGATGACAATTCATACCAAATAAAATGAGAATGAATTGTCTTAGTCTGATGATTCATGCCAAATAACATGAGAATGAACTGTCTTTGATGATAATTCATGTCAAATAACATGAGAATGAATTGTCCAAGTTTGATGATTCATGCCAAATAACATGAGACTGAACTGTCTTAGTCTGATGATAATTCATGCCAAATAACATGAGAATGTATCAATGGGTTTAGGAAATAGGTGCAAATGAAAAGCTATAACATAAACTTTAACTGTTGACCCTCCACTACCACTGGAAAAGTAGTGCTTCATGTTGCTTCCCACTAACATCAGCTGAACAAAATTTGTCTAACAGAAACTGTATGCATTAGGAAATACATGCTGATTAAAGTTATTTTAAGCCATGTCCATAAAAAAAATTATTCTATCTAATAGTATAACTGGTCTGCAACAATGCCATAACATACCACCAGTGTACACAATTTTCACAAACTAAACTCTTATATTCGATTATGACATTGCCAATGCTATAAAAAATCATAACTGTCTTGCATCGGCCCATTACTAACAAAACAAGAAAACATGCCCTGTACTAGGGTGCATGCGCATGGGATTAAAACATTCATACTCTCATGCTTGATATGAAGGAAGGAAAAAGATACACAGATCTTATTTGAATGAAAACCAAGCTTTTACACATACCATTACCATCGTTACTATCTTCACTGCCACTGGCTGCACTGTCATTTTTGCGTTTCTTGCCACGCATCACTGGTGAACGGCTTCTTTCAGAACGTGAATCTTTGTCAGATTTTTCTGAATCTGATGCTGCAGATTCTTTGTTGTAACCAATCTAAAATGCATAAGCATGCAAATGCAACATTTGTACACTGAATAAAGTCTATTCATAAATACTGGAAAAGGTCTGTTTATGAACAATGAATCTAGTCTATTCATTATGCTGAATATGGTTTATTCATTATACTGAATAAGGTCTATTTATGAACACTGAATAAGGTCTATTCATGAACACTGAATAAAGTCTATTAATGACCAATGAATATGATCTATTCATGACAAGTGAATAAGGTTTATTCATTACAATGAATAAGGTCTATTCACAAACACTGAATACAGTCTATTCATGAACACTGAATATTGTCTATTCATGAACAATGAAAAAGGTCTATTCATGAACACTGAATACAGTATATTTATGACAAATAAATAAGGTCTATTTATGAACACTGAATAAGGTCTATTCATGAACAATGAAAAAGGTCTATTCATTAAACTGAATAAGGTCTATTCATGAACACTGAATAAGGTCTATTCACGAACAAGGAAAAAGGTCAATTTATTACACTGAATAAGGTCTATTTATGAACACTGAATAAGGTCTATTCATGAACAATGAAAAAGGTCTATTCATTACACTGAATAAGGTCTATTCATGAACAATGAATACAGTCTATTCATGAACAATAAGGTTCATTCATAAACACTGAATAAGGTTTATTCATGATGAATAATGTCTATTCATGAACACTGAATATGGTCTATTTGTGACAATGAATAAGGTCTATTTATGACAATTAATATAGTCTATTCATTACACTAAACATGGTTTATTCATTATATTGAATAAGGTGTATTCATTACACTGAATATGGTCTATTCATGAATGCTGAATCTGGTCTATTCACTGAATATGGTTTATTCTTTACAATGAATATGGTCTATTCATTATACTGAATATGGTCTATTCATTACACTGAATACAGTCTATTCATTATACTAGTCTATTCATTACAATGAATATGGTATAGTCATTATAATGAATATGGTCTATTCATTACATGAAATACAGTCATTTCATCCATTTTGTGGGTACACATACTCCTGGATTACTAAAACCTACAATTTACATTGTACTTAAATTTGTGAATGGGGATGCTTATCTTGTCTCCTTCATGAATAAATCATGCTTCTTTAACACTAGTTTGTAGCTAAACTTTTCTTTAAAAATTGTACCTATGAGATATTACTGAATTACCAGAAAAAGTAACAGACAGTTATTGCATCATGTTTATACCCAAATTAAGCTAATGCAAAATTTATGATAGAAATACTCTTTCGTAAGTAATGGACACATGTTTTCTATGTTCCATCGCTGTTGTTATTATGAAACATTCTCACACACTGAAACATCTCAGTAAGTTCACACAAGAGACCTTTCCCGTCAAACCTTTTCTTTAACCAGACTGACTGGGTGTGTATATACATACTGTGATGGATGGATACACTGATACAGATGCCAATCCTAAAATGAAAAACTAATCACCAGGCCAAAATTCTTTAATTTGGGACCCAATTAATTTTCAGCATGAAAATCTGCAGTTATCTAAATCAAAAATAGTTTTATACATTGGTGTAATCAACAGACCCTTAGATAAGGAAGATGGCCAATTAATTATTTTTTTTTACATTATCTGATATCTTATCCTGAATATTTCTGAACTTACTAACAGGTGCCTCGCTAGGCACTCAGCATTCAGAGGATAGTGTTAGGACTGGTCGGCCTGGTGTCAAGATAATGTGACAAGGGGTGGGACATCATGCTACATGTCTGCAGCATGACGCCCTAGTGCTAGACATCACTATACACTGCCATACTGCAAACATCATAGCAATATGACTTGAAACTTTTTTAAAGCTATGTCTTTCACAAACTAAGGTGAACAAACTTAACTGCTCTGGAGGCCTAAGTGATTAGAGGGCCTGCCTCAGATGCAGGAGGTTGTGGATTCTGACCCCGGCAGAGTCATACCAAAGACTTATAAAAATGGTAGTAACAGCTGCCTCACTAGGCACTCAGCATTATGACATTAGTGTTAGGAATGGTCAGATTGGAGTCAGAATAATGTGACTGGGTGGGACATGATGCTACATGTCTGGGGCATAATGCCCCAGTGCTAGACATCACTATAAACTGCCACATTGCAGACATTGTAGCAATATGATTGGAGAATTGTTAAAGATACATTAAATTAAAAAAACACACACACACACATAATCTAAAACAGAAGTCATTGTGGAAATCCAATTTTCCTAAGAGTCACAAAATTTTGACCTCTGACCCCAAGATCTTCATACCAAATTGCAAGCCCTTCAAAATCATTGGTTAAGGTTTATCTGTACATTAAGGATAACTTGCAAAAACCATTTTTTTCTTTCAGTTGTAGTGACCTTGACATTGGACTATAAAAAGTTCTTGCAAAATAGGAAGCCATCCACCAACTTTGGTTAACGTATATGAACTAGAACTCAAGTCTTTTAGCACAATACTTTATTTTTCAGCTTCAGTATCTTTGCCATTCCCAAAATCAACAGGCTTCTTTGTAACTCCCATTGCAAGCCATCCACAAAGTTTGATTCAGGTCTGTAACACATACGTAAAGTTAGTGGGCAAAAACAATTTGTCTTTCCTTAGCCAAAAATGATATGCTATTTCCCTGCACATATGCAAGCCAGCCACAAAGTTTGGTCCTGGTCTGAAATGCAACATTAAAGTTGTTGTACACAAACCTTTTTTTCTTTCAGTCTCAGTGACCTTGGCCTCTGACCATCTGACCACATCATAAATGGACTTCTTCTTTACACAGCCAATTGCAAGCTATCCACAAAGTTTAGTAAAGGTAGAAAGTGTGAAGTTAAAGTTACTGTGAGAAACAAATAATACAAAAGACAGATGTATTAAAAAAACATACAATCAGGCACATTTATGGATGAAACTCGTAACATATTACACCTTAAAGTAGGTGATGTTTGTTGTTGTTTGGGCTTAACGCCATTTTTCATCACATAATAGGCAATACATGGCGGTCAGTGTTACTGATGAAGAACCATGGGAAGCTACTGGCAAGCTTTCTCACATATCCACACTGGCTGAGCCTGAGACTCGAACCCACATGGACAGGGGTGAGATGCCAGTGATTGTTAAAAGCAAACAACTTTAGACCACTCAGCCACATTATATGTACTTTTGGCAGGTGTATAAAAACAGATATGACAATGCAGAATTATCTACTCAGGTATTAAGGCTGCAACTATTACACATGTAGTTAAGTTTGCTGCATGTAAACATTTACAAAGTTAGTAACCATGGAAGCAAAAACGCACGGCTGTCAGTGATGCAGGAACAACTCATTCCAATAAACTGATACATTTACACCCCTCTTTATAGAGGAATATTTAGCAAGATTTTTCAGTTAATTCCTTTTTTTTTTTAAAAATAGGGATGATTTTCAGATTGAATGTAGTACGTTACTATGTCATATAGGTCATATATGTGTTCAGGACTATTTCAGTAATGGGTGTCATTATTTAGAATTTGGTAAAACATACCTTTAATTAGTGACTTTATTTCAATCCTCATCTATATTCATATGGGTGAACACATGGTAAAAATATGTGGACATTTTTGGACATGGTGTGATCCAATACAAACTAGACTGTATGTCACATGCTGTTAATTCACAAATAAAATCTACTCATGCTGAAAAAATATTTTTACTGCCCTATATTATCACGAGATGCGTTTTTCTTATCCCAGTTTAGTACCTGGCCACAAATGTAAAAGTCCAAAGCATTCAAAATTTTCATCTGGAAGTTTTTTATCACAGTTACGGTGCAGAGGACTCAACAATCAGGACTGAATGGACTTTAGTTAAACAGTGTTAGTATTAAATCTTAGAACTATGGTTTATAATTAATTTAAGACGTGTAAAAGCACCTACATGACTGCAATGACATACACAATGTTAAAATGCACAGTTGGCGAGAAATGCTTGTACTGCACATAACACAACGTTACATACCAGGCTGAACTGCTGATAATGCTGACAAAAACTTCTATATGCTACATTCCCTACTTTTCTTAAACATCTTCATTAACCAACATTTGACAAATAACATTTTATTTTGAAGCAGCACCATTTCACGCTCATACTTCACTGCAATTTCTCAGTAGTTGCAGATCCTAGATAAACATGCCAGACATGTATGTAGACAGTATGTCTAGTTAGTTGCATTAGTGATTTTGTTAACATATATATATCTATATATCTATATATATATATATATATATATATATATATGTATGTATGTATGTATGTATGTATGTATGTGTGTGTGTGTTAGCAAAATGTCTGGCTGCATTAATGATTTTACTAGATGTTTGTTTTAGGCCACATATGCAAAAATGGCTGAAAGTTCAGTTCTGAATTGGTTAAATTAAATAGCAAAATTCTGTTTATTGCATACTGCGCACACTTTTAGAAATTTTGGTAAACACTGCAGCCTTAATAACTGAATGTAGAAGTTGAAATACCACATGCATGTAACAATCTGGTCCACATGGGTCTGACTCTTGTTTCTTGTTGGGCATCTTCCTTGTCAGCATGCTCGGCGTTGGATGATATGCTGTTGAGTAAAATACACAATGAAAAACTTTTTCAAAAAAATATGTAAACTAAAGCATAATAATTAAGGTCAGAGTACAACATTACAATTAAGATCATGGTAAAAATACATAATGTCAGAGTAGATCATAATTAAGGCCACTAATCTACTTACAGCTAGAAATGTGTTCATTGAACACAGATTTCTGCCTAAAACTGACCACTGTTACCATTGTTGATGCAATGTAAAAAGCAAGCATGTCATGTCATGTCATGCAGATAACGATTGTACATTACTTCACCACTAACTCACTTGTTTCAGTTTCCAGATATAACGCCATTTTTCAGCACATGACAGGATATACATGGCAGCCAGTATATTTCACAGTGGAAGAATCCAGAAAAACCAAGGAAGGAACCACCAAGACATGGGAAGCTAATGTGAAATTTTTTCACATGCACACATCGGACGACTCTGAGACTTGAACCCACACAGACTGAGTGATCATCTAAAGTCAAATGCTTTAGACCACCTGGCCACCCGGGACCACTACTGGTCATGGTGAAGCAACATATGGTGGACTTAATTGGGAGGTTGTCTCATTTTTGAGGAAATTTAAGTACTGCATAGTAAATGAAACTAAACGAATGTAGTTGCCAAATGGGGGAGTGGACTTTATTCAGGTGGTCAATCTGGGATATTTCATCATAAAAGAACACCTCACCTATTTAATGTAAAGGAAGGTCTTGCTTTTCTTACACTATCACCCAAACAAATTCAATATCACACACAACGCCATGTCAATAAGTAAAGCCCACACTCAAAATTAAAACAGTAGAAAGAAATGGACTTACTGTTTCAACTCATTCCTTTTGGTCGATCCCATCCTAAACTTGTTTTTGTTATTATCATCATTATTATCATTGTTGATGCAATAAATAACCATATATATATATATATATATATATATATATATATATATATATATATATATATATATGATTAGAAAAAAGATATTTGTAGTGTGTTAAATACACTCATGAAGTTATGTGTTTATTATGCTGGATGAAATATAATGTGAGACTTTGAAAAGTTACTTTTGCATTGAGAGAAAAGAGAGAAAGAGAAAACAAGTTCTTCAAGAAGAGGCCCAAGTAGGTGCAATATTACAAAACACTTGACCAGATCACAAAACAGTGTAGTATAACTGTCTCTTGCTTTTAAATGAACTCATCCAAGATAACATCCTCCCATTTTAGCAAGTTTTATCGAAAATGCAATCTCTAGATCTAGAGGGTAATCAAGATGACAATAGAAGCATTTATTGACCAAGATGACAAGAGAGGCATTTATTGACCAAGATGACAATAGAAGCATTTATTGACCAAGATGACAAGAGAGGCATTTATTGACCAACATGACAATAGAAGCATTTATTGACCAAGATGACAAGAGAGGCATTTATTGACCAACATGACAATACAAGCATTTATTGACTAAGATGACAAGAGAGGCATTTATTGATCAAGATGACAATAGAAGCATTTATTAACCAACATGACATGAGAGGCATTTATTGATCAAGATGACAATAGAAGCATTTATTGACCAACATGACAGTACAAGCATTTATTGACCAACATGACAATAGAAGCATTTATTGACCAAGATGACAAGAGAGGCATTTATTGACCAAGATGACAATAGAAGCATTTATTGACCAACATGACAATACAAGCATTTATTGACCAACATGACAAGAGAGGCATTTATTGACCAAGATTACAATACCAGCATTTATTGACCAAGATGAAACAAACTCCATTGTGCTGGCCATTTTTGAAGTCATTCATTTACAACCATCGAGACATTGGAAGAAGTGTATGGTCCAATTCTTTATGGGCTATTCCATTTAATTTATGGGCTATTCCATTTAATCATACATGGTACTCAGGGAAGGCACTTTTTAAAAAATATATGCTAGGGTGCACAGATTACAAGAGACACATGAAATTGCATCTATGGGTGAATATTCTATATTAAAAGTGCCTTCCCTAGGCCCCATATATATTTTACTGGAACATAACCTAAAGTGTTTTTCAGAAGTTAAATTTTTGTTACTTTTAATACAACATATCTGATGGGGGATTCACATAATTTGTAAGAATCTGAAAGGGAGCCATGTGGCTCAGTCATTAGCATGACTTAATCACAAACAAAAAGGTCCAGGTTCAAATCCTACCATCAGAACAGCCTGAGTCAGCTACCATGGTGTGCCCTTGGTAAGGCACTTTATTCCAATTGCTTTGGCACTAAATAACCTACTTGTGTTGCTGTGCCATATAAGATCCCAAAAATCCAATACCAAAACCAGTTTGAAAGCCCTTTAAGCCATGAAGTGTCCTGTCACATTTGGGCAAATTATGCTGCTATCATTTGAAACTTTCTGTTTCTAACAGTAGTATCTGTCGAAACTGCCTTTCAGGCAAGAATATTACTTTTAAAATTTTAAAGAATCCTGTTAATCGGCTTTTGATAAGTGTGTGTGATTTGGATTTTTAATGTAGCTTTAACAATTTTTTGGTCATACCGTTATGATGTCTGCAGTTTATGGTGATGTCTAGCACTGGGGCATCATGCCACAGACATGTAGCATGATGACCCACTCAGTCACATTATCCTGACATCAGGCCAACCAGACCTAACACTAATTTCTTAATGCTGAGCACATAGTGAGGCAGCTGTTAGTACCATTTTTATAAGCCTTTGGTATGACTCAGTTGGGGTTTGAACCCGCAACCTCCCGCATCCGAGGCAGACACTCGGACCACTAGGTAATTGGAGCAGTTTTTAATAAGTTGTTTAAAGGTTTATCAAGCCAGAATTATTCTTGTAAAATTTGGAAGAATTCTGTTCAATGGTTTTTAAAAATCATGTAAAGGTATGTCTTTTCTTAGTAATGGCTGCCAGTTTGTGCTTTCTGTAAAATTTGGTATATTTTGGTAGGTGCTTTTTCAAAAGATGTTGTTTTAATGTTCATTTTTTTTACAAACCTTAGTAGTATTAGCCAAATTTGACTGGACTGGAATCATTTATATAAATCTGTAAGAACTTTATGCTATGAAAGGTCATACTGGATGGCAGTGGTTATCAGTTGGTTGGTCTATGGTAATGGTGGCCATACTAGATGGCAGTGGTTTTCAGTTGGTTGGTCTGTGGTAATGGTGGCCATACTGGATGGCAGTGGTTTTCAGTTGGTTGGTCTGTGGTAATGATGGCCATACTGGATGGCAATGGTTTTCAGTTGGTCTGTAGTTATGATGGCCATACTGGATGGCAGTTGTTATTGGTTGGTTGGTCTGTGGTAGTGGTGGTCATATTAGAGGGCAGTGGTTATCAGTAGATTGGTCTGTGATAATGGTGATCATACTAGATGGCATGGTTATTGGTTGGTTGGTGTGTAGTATTGGTGGCCATACTGGATGGCAGTGGTTATCCATAGCTGCCAACCCTCCAGGCTTGCAATTAGTGAAAATAGGGATAAAAATTAGTGCATTTTGACATGAATTCGTGAAGCGATCTTCGAGTCCAGGAATATTTGTTGGAACAAATGTTTAGCATGGGATCCAGCTGATAAAGGTAGATTGTGTTCAACAAGAAAACTCACAAACAATGCTTCAGCATTGGTAGCTTGCAGGTCTTACATTGATGGCTTCAAATATTCCAGAGCTGAAATCTGCTGGAGTTCTTAATTTTCCCAACCTCTATGTGCTTTTTGCTACCAATGTGCTTCCTCACATCATCTCTGCCACCATGCCCAATGCTAAACTTTGTGACACACTGTGTGCAAAAAGCATGATGTATATCGGTTTTTGATGGCTGAATGCACGGCCAATTTTTGGTATATTCCAAACTTAACTTTTTGTGTAATACATTTCTTTTTCCTTGGTGGTGAAGACATTTTCAATATCGATGCTGAATGGTAATTCAAATCAGTGTTGGTGGCGCATGCGCGGAGCAAAATTCCGGTTAGGCCCCAGTTTCTCTCAAAAGCGTTTGTAAAACTACTCTTATACATACAGATTAAAATACGCTAAAATGCTTGCTACCGGGTCAACTGTATCAATCGGCTAGTGCTGAATAATGAGAAACAATTGTACAGTACACCGCTCCCTCGATAACTCGCGCCCTGATAACTCACGAACCCGCTTATAACGTGGGGTCAGGTGTGGATCCCATTTTTTAAACCAGAAAATACCCCACCCCCAATTGATCCCTATTTCTTGAACTTGAAAAAATCATGATCAAAATTGGTAACTGAAACATTGATTGTCTTATGGTCGAAAACATTAGATATGACATGGAAATTTTAATCAACATTTTGAAATTATCAACTTTTAATAAGAAGTCATATAATTGGTTACATTTTCTTTCCAAGTGACAGTCTTAGTACATCGTAATTAAAGATATTCAAGAAAAATTTGATCAATGAAAATGTCACTTACGCCTAGTGTAGGCAGCACATTAATATTTAAATGCCAATTAAATAAGTTTTATTAAGTGAAATTTGTGTTTTAATTCTATCTTTGGTTCCTCTTAAGTGTAATCATCATAAATGAAATGTATATTTAAATGTAAAATGTGTCAATATACCATAACAGCTATGTCCGCAAGCGTTTCTCAAAGAACCTAATTAAGTGTCAACCATGTTTTGATAACTCACTTGCGGAAGTATTTGTTTTATTGTTGTACTGAATTAAAAGCTGGCCTCCTTTGTATTATCACATTAAATATGTCTTTTGAATCAAATAAAGGAGGTGGAATAAAAAAAGGTTAAAAGGCACACAAAGCCTACACACTTAAATCTTGCGGTCCCCATCGTATGTCGGGTGAACTCACTTCAGTTGATCAATCGAACACAGTTATAAATGTTATTGTGTATGCAACATAAACTACCTTAAATAAACTGACTCATTCAAACATAGCAAGGCAATCAAGCGAAATAAATACTTCGAGCTTGGTTTCACAGATATGGACCATTGTGGACAAACGTTTTTCAGAGAATTTCTGAACTGGCACTTAGAGATATCCTCAAGATGATAAGAAGTTTCACTATTACTTTAATGAAATCACGACATCAATATTGTGTGTGTGTGTGATTTAGATTTTTAACGTATCTTTAACAATTTTTCAGTCATATCGCTATGATGTCTGCAGTGTGACAGTTTATAGTGATATCTAGCACTGGGGCATCATGCCGCAGACATGTGACATGATGTCTCACCCAGTCACATTATCCTGACACCAGGCCGACCAGTCCTAACACTAACCTCTTAATGCTGAGCGCCAAGCGAGGCAGCTGTTAGTACCATTTTTGTAAGTCTTTGGTATGACTCGGCCGGGGTTCGAACCCGCATCCGAGGCGGACGCTCTAACCACTAGGCCACCAGAGCAGTTTAATAATAATTATATCAATATTGTACTAATTGAACAATACAAAAACGGAGTTTTGATGTAGGAGATTATCTCACAAAATAAATGTCGCTAGTTTTTGAAAAAAAGGAATATTGTTTGGTGGTGTATCAACAGATAGTCTAGTTCCCTGCTACATGGACTCCCAACCTGGTAGCATACTATTACATACCACTCCAGGAACCAGACTAATCAACAAAACAAAGAGTAGTGACATCATACACAGATGTTATACAGAATAACGAACAACTTCATTAGAAAAAAGCGTTATTAACAATTATTATCAACGTGATTGTAAACCGAGGATTCAGTCATTAAATAGCCCAGTTCCCTACCCCCCATGGTTTTCTCAATGTATAAGCGGATTTTTTTCAATTTTTGGAGGCCCCTTAGTAACTCACGCCCTCACTTATAGTGTGGTCTATGTTTCTGGACCCTGTTGTGCGAGAGTTGTTGAGGGATAGGTGTCTTTTGTAAGAAACAAACTTTCTAATTTTTGTAAAAGCATTTCCCTTTCTAAAGAACTATGTGTTACTGTGTATATATTTTGTATATGAAACAGACAGGATTATTTTATACTTTATTATATTTTCAACTTCTCAGATTATTCTGTTATCACTGCTCAAATCATTTAAATGCAAAAACAGACCCATACAACTATGAAGGTTATATATTATCAAATGTACATCACTGAATTGTCAGTTCACTTTTCCACTCGTCCTTAACTTTTCTAAAAAATTCTCCTTCACCTTCTCCTCAGAGCTGACACTATCTTTCTGTTTCTTTGGAGTCTGAGGGTCAGAAAATTTATCACTGGCAGATCAGAAATGAATCCAGTGAAATCATTAATGAATCCGAATTTTTAAACATTCCATCAAATGAAGCAAATTAATTACCAATAAAACAATTCAAGCTGGTCCACATTCCTTGACAACTGGCTTCATGAGCCACCATAAGCTCCAGTTCTGATAACTGATTATAATTTGATGTGCAAACATACCAATGCTGATGTCTGATCAAAAGGCAGTCCATTCTTGTCATAACCGTTTCCTATTCCTCTACCATAAACTTCAAATGTAATCTCAAAATAATCCAACCTAATTCAGTTGAACCTAAGCATGACATCAGTGAACTGTTAGCTCCACCCAGTTCATATATATCTTCTATTGGTGTGATATTATTGGACATCAAGGTGTAGGCTGTTGTCAAGCAGATGTCAATCAGTGTTTCATTCAGTAAATTTGTTATGGACAGCACACTCTTAGTAAGCAAATAAGCCAGAGGTGAATCATGGGTAATTAAGATTGATGCTTCTATGTGCATCACAAAGATACACAGGTCGGAATTTCCATGTATCAAAAATAGTTCATATTTAAATTCCACGTGTTAAAACCTGAGGGTATGTGTCTATTGAAAACCCTCTAATCTATACCATATACCTCACATAGCCTTGTAGATTGGTAAACTATAAACTGATATGCAGGAACAGAACTATTTATTCTACCATATCTACCTGTATTTACTTCATATGCTCTTAACAACAATACAATATCCAAGTGGGTACTCAGTTAAACACTTGTTGTTCTTTGGGGTCTAATGCAGTTTGTCAGCACAAGATAGGCTATACATAGTGGCTAGTAGAGCTGGTGGCAGAAGAACCTGGGAAAACCTCAGTAAGAAACACTGACCCACAGAAAGCTACTGGCAAACTTTCTCATATACTCACACTGGCCGAGCCTGAGATTCGAACCCGTGTAGCTATAGGTGACATAGCAATGTAATTAGTCTGTAAAATCATTTTAATTACTGAAGTATTATTAGCAGCAATTTCTCATGTAGCTGTAAATTATCATAAGTTTTAATAATTATAATAATTTTAGTTTTAAAAATTATAAATCATTTATTATTATAAATTAGCTGTGTAACTCTAAATTATCATAAAGCAATTATATATTCCAGTCTTGTGTATATTACATATGGAAAAGAAGAGGCTCATACGTATGCAATTGTTCATTGATAAATATGACTTACGATGGAGGAAACAATCATATTTAAAGCATCTTCGGCAGAATAAAGTATGAAATGAATGCATTGTCTGTTCCCGTGGTACAGATCGAGCATTTGGTCCATCAATACTTGGGGTGCATTCTGGTGGAAGAGTGGTTGGATCACGATGTAACTCCAACAAATCTCTATATCTGTGAAAAAAATTTTATGTATTAAAACTTAATCATAAAACATTTTCTACAAACTTAAACATATCACACTCAATTTCACCATCCTATGCCACAGTCATGTGTATAACACGATGCATAAACTCAATACAGCACCATCAATTGCACCATCCTATGCAACTGCCCTGTGTATAACCTTAAATGTAGCACCATTAATACCACCCTATGTCACTGATATTTGGATCACTTTGAACTTTTCCGCATTAGCATTAAATCTCAGTTGACTGAAACAATTGGTCAAAGTGAAGAAAAAAAATCAGTCATTCAGACAAGAAAACAAACCTACCAACTATTAAAAAAATGCTGAATTTTAGCAGATTTTCAGTGCTTATAGCAAAATTTTAGGCAAAAACCTTCCTGAAATTAGAACAATTTTTAAGATGATTGCATCTGACTTGAGGCAAGTTTTATTCCTATTATTATACTACAAGCAATGGTATGTGAAAATGAAGTACACAAAGATGCCTAAGTGGTATAGTTTATTGCACATAGAATTATGAATCATATCTACATCTGTTTCTGATTACAGAAATTAGCATCTTGAAATGTAGCTAAAATTACCAAATTCATTTCGTGCATGAATGATTTAAATGCAGTTCATGTTGACATAGAGTGTAACACCATTCATTCGATACATATGGAAAAAAAAACGGGTCCATGTACATATAATCGGCCATGTTTGTCCTGGGTTCTGGAAGGGTATACTGCAAAGTAATCAAAGGGAGGCAACAACATTATGCTTGAATAGGGAAGCTGATCACTCCTTAACAAACAATTGGCTCCTCCACAGGTTATGCCAGCATTGGAAACTTTTACGAAAACAGATCACCCTGTTTCAACATTTAATGAGTGGCAAGTGTTATGCTGTTTGTTGATACACATAGTGTTGAAATATTTCATGCAGGAAACGAATTAAGTAATTTTACGTACATTTAAGGCTGTGAAAATTCACTGAGCTACATTTGTGATGCTGTGTGGAATGAACTATAATTATCTCCATTCTTTACAAGTTTAGTATTGCTGATTCCTTTAAACATATGATTGTTGGGATTAGTTGAGGTGTCAAGCTACTGCTAAAAAGCAGTTTTCTACATATATTTGACTTAGAAATGGTGAGATGTGAAGATGACAGACAATATGAACTAAGAGGAATGGTTTGGTTTGGAATCTAGTAGCAGAGCAAAACAGGAGGAATGTTTAATGCTAGGCAATTTGAGTAAAGTGCCTTACCCAGAAAATACAACAGTAGCTGACACGAGTCAATGTAGTATTATAACATACACCCTTCTGACTGTGAATCTGGTACACTAACCAATGAGGTACCGGACTCCAGTGTAAACATGATACTTGAATCAGTCACCACTTAATGGAACCACACATCCAACTATGCATCTTTGCTAGGCAAGGTTCCGAAGTGTTAACCCTATCGAACTTTGTTCTAGTGATATCGATTGGATTTCACGAGTTGTCTCCCTTAGTATGTAATGCCAACAAACCAATAGCGTGTAACAGCAGTGCGTTGTATGTCTGCTGAAAATGGTGGTGGCAACAGACTTCAAAAGGATACTTGGTAAATTTAATATCGAAAGTATGACGATATACCATAGAGAAGCCATTACATGTGTATTTGAGAGAAAGGTTGTATTTTTTTAACATATACCGGCAGTGCAAAATCGCTTATTTATGAGTCCATTCCAGTTGTGTGCTCCACTTGTCTCGATCTTGTAGGAACAGTGTTCAAATTTGAACAACCTGATTTTGATTGGATGCAGTGGCTTTCTGCCGCATCGAATGAAATTCACAAACCCGAAGCACCAAAATATCTGAACAATCTGCCATGGTGATGATAGGGTTAACACATTGGAACCTTGGCTAGTGAAGATGCCAACTACGGAACACCAAAACACAAATAGGCAGTCAAAACTATGTATCTCTGAAAGGATTCCAATTGTTCCAAAGAAGAAACTTTATTCCTTTTTGATCATTCAATTTGTGACATGTTAGCAACTATAAAATCCATGACAAATGGTATTCCACAATAAATTAGTGAAAATGCAAAATTATTCTAGCTTATTCTTAAGGGTCCAAGGGAGCAAACCCCCAAAATGAATGTACAAATTTAAAGTTATTTTCCAAAGGCCTTTGCAGTCCTCCAACCCTTCACTCTAAAAAGTGAGCAAAACCTTCTTTGGAATATTGACTTCTCAAAAAAATACACTGGGACAAAATTGCAACATCTTTAACACCTCCTTGGAAGTCACAATCTTCTCTGAAGTAGTTGAAGAACAATTTTTGTTACATCATTTTCTGTATCTTTAAAATAAAGATTGTTGGACCTACTGAGTATAATCTTGATCACTTCCAGTTTTAATCACTTCCAGTCTTAATCACTTCTAGTTTTAATCATATCTAGTCTTAATCAATTGGCAGTCAGGTCACAATTATTTCATTCAGAGCATTTTAACCCATCATAAAACATGTTACAGTCTTTTGTACTAGTCGAGAGCGTTTTAACCAATCATAAAACATGTTATAGATCCAGGTTTTCACTCATAAGCAACAGGTCATTTATAATGGTATAGCTCTCCCTTCTTATACTGTAGTAGCTGTGGTCCCAAACCACCAGCCACATTACGTACGGAACTGTGTTATAGTGACAAATGCTGTAACCACTGCATAGTGAGACTGATGCATGTTAGAAAATTACAGTATTGCAGTTATAATAATGTTTCAAAAGGAAATAAACATTTAACACCATGCTTCTTCTTTTTTTCTTTCAACCCATACTGTCTTAGATTTAACTGACCAATCAAAATACACCAGTTCAGTATAGCAGTACTGTGTTATACGCAAATCTGAGTTATAGTGAGAGATGTTATAACCACTGCATAATGACAATGACTTGTGTTCCAAATTACAGTATCAGTTATAATAATGTTTCAAAAGGAAATAAACATTAAACACAATGCTTCACGATTCAACCCATATTGCCTTACATTTAATTGACCAATCAAAATACAACAGTTTACTTTTGTTCATGCAGGCCATTGCAGTACAGTGTTACACCACTCCCTCAATAACTCGCGCACAACAGGGTCCAAAAACATCGACCGCGTTATAAGCGAGGGCGCGAGTTATCGAGGGACCTATAACAAACAACAAAACAGACAAAGGGATCGACGTAGAGGCAAAAGGGGGGTGGGTTGGGTTGGCATGTTAGTGTTGAATACTCAATAATCATGCTACGATTAACTGTGATTAAATATCTCTTCATAGCGGTGTACTTTGTTTACTTTTTTCCTCACAGAGTAACATTAATTTCAGGATAACTTACAGTATATTGAGATCATCAAAACATTATTCCACATGGTTTCCGTTCGCTTAACACATGTACAACTTCGTACATTGTGTACTACGTCACAAATTTTTGTGTTGATTTGGATAAATTCTAGTTTTATTGTTTGATCCAAAGTAGACTTTTTTTTATACAAAAGATCGACACTCATTTCGAAAAAACAATGTCGATCGAACGATGGGTAGATTTGACTGTAGTAGAAGTAAATTAAAAAAATAATTTTTTTTTACAAGGGTTAACCATTACCAACATGAATTTAATGGGTCTACAAATTTAAAATAACGTAAATTAGAACACGATAATACTTGCAGTTTGTGACACATTTGACAAATATCACTTCACATTTTGAAAACATCTGTTCATTTTTTTTATATTTTTTTTGTGTTACTCTTTGATTTCTCTGCCGCCTCTGTGTGTTGTTCACGGATAATTATCACTCTGAGCTGGTATGGATAATTACATGCGGCTTCCTGATTCGCTGAGCGTATTTCTCCCGACAATGAATTTTGTTTAATTCTATGTTGGCACTGGAATCTCCAAAGCCATCCATGGCCTGCCATAAAACGAGATTCATTCTCCATACTTTTTGTCATTTTTTTCTGCTTGGGCCTTGAGAATTGTTCCCGAGATGGGAACACCTTGTTCACGTTGCTGTGTGAACCATGTGTACACAGCATCATCTAATTCAGTATCGTTTGCAGTCCGTGCTCGTTTTCATTTGATCCCATTATCTGAATCAACATCATGTAAATAATACCGAAGTTTCTGCTTATCCTTAAGCCAACCACTAAATGTTGACTCAGCAATTGTTTAGTTCATTGCAAACGTTGGATCTCGCTTCGCCATTATGAACCCTATCTATGATGCACAGCCTTTCGCTTACTTCCTTTGCTCTCCATGGTCACATTTACAAATGATTAGGATACATTACTGATATTGTATACTTTAGTGATGTTAAGTACATAAAAATGTGAAACAATTTTCGATTGGTCAAATAAAATGAATTTTGAGAACTGTAATGACCACAAGAACTTATGCTGCTATTGGCATGGCTTTGAATTTTTTTTTATTGTACTTCCCTTGCTTGATTTGTTGTTGTTGTTATAGGGTTTAACGCCATTTTTCAGCACAAGATAGGCTATACATGGCGGCCAGTATTAATGGTGGAGGAAGAACCCTGGAAAACCCGGGAAGAACCACCGACCCACGAGAAGCTACTGGCAGGCTTTCTCACGTACCCACGTTAGCCGAGCCTGGACTCGAACTCACGCAGATAGAGGTGAGATGGCAGTGATCCGTAACGATCAGCGCTTTAGACCACTCGGCCACTCCCTTGCTTGATTTGATACAAAAGACAGATTCAAAGTGATAAAACAACACAAGTCTCTTTTAATTGATTTTTTTAATGCAACAAACACTTTCCCAAGTTGTTGATCAAAACAAAGCCGGCATGTAATTAGGTTCTCACAGAAGTACTCACGGGTTTCGATGTGACGGTCGATTGACTCTTTTTATGTTTTCGTAGAAGAGAATATGTTGCGATTATAGTGTTTACATTGAAGCGAAATTAAAGGATTTGAACGTGAATTTCACATAGCAAGACATTTAATTGGTGTTTATTTCATTCTGTTTCCACCTGTTAGCATTTACCAGAATTTTTCGTTGATCGCTGTTTCACCAGACTGTTTATTTACAGTGTATTGACAACTATTTCTCTCCAAAAAAAACCCCCAAACATAATATGTGATATCTTATTAGAATTTGCAAATTTCGCAATATGGATTCTGTCTTTACGGGCAATAATCACCATTTCCGATGATAAAATGAGCTACGGTATTTCATGTATTTTGTCGTACCCTTTAATGTTTCGTACACAATCCAGATATCGAAATAATAATTATTTAAATGTATCATAATTTTTCGTACATATCACTTTGTATTATCTGAAAAATTGGTTAAATTATCGGTCATAAAATTTCCACTAAGAATATTTACGTTTGCAAAAAGATCGAAAATACCGTATTCCCATTTTGTTTTTACAAAAATTAATGATTAATAATTATTTTTTCATGTACGAAAATTTACATAAAATACGGTATGTATCAAGGTTCAATTTACCAATTTACCAATTCTTCTCACATTTTAAAATATATTTTCTTTGAAAAAAAAATCGGGAGCCATGCCGGTCACCGCGTTATAAGCGGGTTCGCGAGTTATCCGGGCGCGAGTTATCGAGGGAGTGGTGTATATGCAGAACTGTGTTTTAATAAAATATATTATACTGAGGGGGAACCGTGTCCTAACAAAACATGCTATGCTGAAGGAGAACTGTGCTATAATAAAACATGTTAAACAGAGAGAGAACTCTATGCTGGATTTATCACATCACCTCAAATTTAAACTCAAATTTAAACTCAAGGAAAGAATCAGATTTTAACTCTTTCATTTCTGCTAATTTTACACCATCACAGGTTTTGTCCTGTACAAGTATATAATCAAGCATTAACATTTCTATACAAGCTCGAATACAGTGCATATTCAAGAAAATATCCATGATTTAGGTGTGTACCTATAAGTTGGTATTCATGGCATGTACAAGAAAAGAGTCGTGCTTTATGGGTGTGCCTGCAAGCTGGTATACATGGCATGTACAAGAAAATATTTGTGCTTTAAGGGTGTACCTACTTTTCTCTTAAGTCCAATGCTGAACCCTTCTCAGGGAAGACTTCAGATATGGCTTCAAAAATCATCCTACTTGGCACATTACACTGATGTGATGATGATTCACTTGTTTCATCTTAAAAGAGAAAAAATGCAACACAAATAATCCACATAGTTTGAATTATGTACTGAATATAGCTTGTTTAATGACACATCTATACAACACAAATAATCCACATAGTTTGAATTATGTACTGAATATAGCTTGTTTAATGACACAGATATTTAAGAAAAATGAAATCAACTTCAAGATTTGAGACAAACAAACATTAGTAATATACACCTCAATTCACTTACATACATATATATATATATATATATATATATATATATATATATATATATATTAGTAATATACATACATACATATACATATATATACACACACACATACATACATATATATATATATAATATATATATATA
>JAECUM010009430.1:0-122291 GCA_016617855.1 Megalonaias nervosa | reverse complement strand
ATATTGCTACTAAAAAAAGTAATATCTATGCAATAGTGATGGGTAAGATATTGCTACTAAAAAAAGTAATATCTATGCAATAGTGATGGGTAAGATACTGCTACTAAAAAAAGTAATATCGATGCAATAGTGATGGGTAAGATATTGCTATTAAAAAAAGTAATATCGATGCAATAGTGATGGGTAAGATATTGCTACTAAAAAAAGTAATATCGATGCAATAGTGATGGGTAAGATATAAAAAAGTAATATCTATGCAATAGTGATGGGTAAAATATTGCTACTAAAAAAAGTAATATCTATGCAATAGTGATGGGTAAGATATTGCTACTAAAAAAAGTAATATCTATGCAATAGTGATGGGTAAGATATTGCTACTAAAAAAGTAATATCTATGCAATAGTGATGGGTAAGATATTGCTACTAAAAAAAGTAATACCTATGCAATAGTGATGGGTAAGATATTGCTACTAAAAAATTCTCTTTTTATGTTCAAGAAGAGTATACATATTTAAAGGGGGAGGGGGTGCAATATGCTCCATGTTATGGCCCAGGGGCTAAGTCCCAAAAAAATAATGGAGCCTGAGGCCTATGCCAGTTGCAAATATCAATTTTCAAGCTCTGTGACTTGTTTGCAGTTATTGAGCAGGAAGCTTGATAGTTTTATGTTGTGACACTAGAGCTTGTCCCTAGGGGTTTGAAAAGATCCAGGGGTCCCAGTCTGACATGTGACAACACTTTGGACACTGACCACAAAATGTGAAACACAACTCAGGAGCTGTGTGAAATTGATACAAATTCACTCATACCCACACCCACACACCTAAGTCAAGATCCAAATTTCTCAAGTGTTTCACATCTACACCTAGAGGACAATAATGAGCTAAATTTCATGCATCTGGAGGACTATGATGAGTTAGGTTTCGTGTGTCTGGAGGACTAAGATGAGCTAGGTTTTGTGTGTCTAGAGGACTATGATGAGGTAGGTTTCATGTGTCTAGAGGACTAGGTTTTGTGTCTGGAGGACTATGATGAACTAAGTTTCATGGGTCTGGAGGACTATGATGAGCTAGGTTTTGTGTGTCTGGAGGACTATGATGAGCTAGGTTTCGTGTGTCTAAAGGACTATGATGAGCTAGGTTTCGTGTGTCTAGAGGACTATGATGAGCTAGGTTTCATATGTCTAGAGGACTATGATGAGCTAGGTTTCGTATGTCTGGAGGACTATGGTGGCGCTCTACAGTTTTG
Organism: Megalonaias nervosa; assembly: GCA_016617855.1. Taxonomy (NCBI): domain Eukaryota; kingdom Metazoa; phylum Mollusca; class Bivalvia; order Unionida; family Unionidae; genus Megalonaias; species Megalonaias nervosa. The sequence goes on along the minus strand of JAECUM010009430.1, from coordinate 121,043 downwards.
TATTCTGCATAGGGTTAGAATTTTAAGGAAAAAGAATTTCCCCAGGTTTCTTCACTGGTTATACTGGCTATTTAATAAAGACCTTGTATATCTTACGTATTGTTCAAAGAACCTTTAATTTCTTTTATTTTGGTGTATGATTGATGGGTGTAATATGGGTTATAGAGTATACAGCTTAGCCTTACTCCAGATGTGCACCTTTCAAAAAAGTGCTAGCTCCACTTGGTCATTTTCACTTACTGAACTTCCGAGGTAAATTGTCAAAAATAGAGCCGATAACATTTTTTTACATTTTATATATTTGATAATTCATTCATTGCACTTTCAGAAGCTGGTATTGTCTAGTCTGGCAAAATTCATTTTCCCTATTTTAATAGCTGCTAACGATAGTGTATTTTAGACAAATTCAGGCTGATTTTTGGAGCACAAGGGAGCAGTCATTTTATTTAGCAGTGTGCTAAGATCATTTACAATTTCCAAAAGTACAATATCCAAAGAAATGTCAGCCACATTACATCAAAGTAGCATAGAGGTATGCCAACATTCTCTCCACTGTGCATGTTTTAAATACAAACAACTTCACCTTACATACGTCACTCTCTCAAAAGTACATAATAACTGGTGAGCGCCACCATAAAGAGCACATAGGTATTATTATTGTATGATTTGATTTTGATTGTATGGCTGAAATATTTAAGTCACAAGCATCAATACAGTCCTTTTGAATAATTCTCCTGTATTTCCCCCCACAGGACAGTATTTATTAGTGTCAGAGTCTCAAACAAGTACAGCCCCTCCCCCCTTATGATAAAAAGTGAGCTACTGTATTTTAAAAATGTGCATTACATTTTGTCAACATAGCAACCAGTGTTATGCTGAAAGATAGGAACATGAAACTAGCCATAATTATTCCTGAGATATCAACAATAAATTTTACAGTTTGAAAGGGATGGAACAGATGAGGTTCATAAAGGTCAAAGGTCAAAATATTTGCTTATTGTTTAATATGGAAGAAAGCAAACTTGCTTTGTCATCATTTATTTTTTAATTTCACTGCAAATAAATGAAAAGAAACATTTTCACCATATATTTCTTTTACTTAATGCAGGTTTCGTGTGTCTGGAAGACTATGGTGAGCTAAGTTTCGTGTTTCTGGAAGACTATGATGAGCTAGGTTTCATGTGTCTAGAGGACTATGATGAGCTAGGTTTCATGTGTCTAGAGGACTCTGATGAGCTAGGTTTTGTGTGTCTTTAGGACTATGATGAGATAGGTTTCGTGTTCTGGAGGACTATGATGAGCTAGGTTTCATGTGTCTGGAGGACTATGATGAGCTAGGTTTCATGTGTCTAGAGGACTATGATGAGCAAGGTTTCATGTGTCTGGAGGGCTATGATGAGCAAGGTTTCATGTGTCTGGAGGGCTATGATGAGCCAGGTTTCTTGTGTCTGAAGGACTATGATGAGCTAGGTTTCGTGTGTCTGGAGGACTATGATGAGCTAGGTTTCGTGTGTCTAGAGGACTATGATGAGCAAGGTTTCATGTGTCTGGAGGGCTATGATGAGCCAGGTTTCTTTTGTCTGAAGGACTATGATGAGCTAGGTTTCGTGTGTCTGGAGGACTATGATGAGCTAGGTTTCGTGTGTCTAGAGGACTATGATGAGCAAGGTTTCGTGTGTCTGGAGGGCTATGATGAGCCAGGTTTCTTTTGTCTGAAGGACTATGATGAGCTAGGTTTCGTGTGTCTGGAGGACTATGATGAGCTAGGTTTCATGTGTCTAGAGGACTATGATGAGCAAGGTTTCATGTGTCTGGAGGGCTATGATGAGCTAGGTTTCTTGTGTCTGAAGGACTATGATGAGCTAGGTTTCGTGTGTCTAGAGGACTATGATGAGCTAGGTTTTGTGTGTCTGAAGGACTATGATGATCTAGGTTTCATATGTCTGGAGGACTATGGTGAGCTAGGGTTTGTGTGTCTGGAGGACTATGGTGGCGCTCTACAGTTTTGTATTTTGCATAGGGTTAGAATTTTAAAGAAGAAGAATTCCCCCGGGTTTCCTCACTAGTTATACTGGCTATTTAAAAAAGACCCTGTATATCTTAGGTACTGTTCAAAGAACCTTTAATACCCTTTATTTTGGTGTATGACTGATGGGTGTTATATGGGTTATAGAGTATACAGCTTAGCCTTACTCCAGATGTGCACCTTTCAAAAAAGTGCTAGCTCCACTTGGTCATTTTCACTTCCTGAACTTCTGAGGTATATTGTAAAAAAAAGAGCCGATAACCTTTTCACATTTTATATATTTGGTAATTCATTCATTGCACTTTCAGAAGCTGGTATTGTCTAGTCTGGCAAAATTTATTTTCCCTATTTTAACAGCTGCTAACGATAGTGTACTTTAGACAAATTCAGGCTGATTTTTGGAGCACAAGGGAGCAGTCATTTTATTTAGCAGTGTGCTAAGATCATTTACAATTTCCAAAAGTACAATATCCAAACAACTGCCAGCCACATTACATCAAAGTAGCATAGAGGCATGCCAACATTCTCTCCATTGTGCATGTTTTAAATGCAAACAACTTCACCTTACATATGTCACTCTCTCAAAAGTACATAATAACTGGTGAGCGCCACCTATGATGAGCTAGGTTTCGTGTGTCTGGAGGACTATGATGAGCTAGGTTTCGTGTTTCTGGAAGAGTATGATGAGCTAGGTTTCATGTGTCTAGAGGACTATGATGAGCTAGGTTTCATGTGTCTGGAGGACTATGATGAGCTAGGTTTTGTGTGTCTTTAGGACTATGATGAGATAAGTTTCGTGTTTATGGAGGACTATGATGAGCTAGGTTTCGTGTGTCTGGAGGACTATGATGAGCTAGGTTTCATGTGTCTAGAGGACTATGATGAGCTAGGTTTCGTGTGTCTAGAGGACTATGATGAGCAAGGTTTCGTGTTTCTGGAGGACTATGATGAGCTCGGTTTCGTGTGTCTGGAGGACTATGATGAGCTAGGCTTCGTGTGTCTGGAGGACTATGATGAGCTAGGTTTCATGTGTCTGGATGACTATGATAAGCTAGGTTTTCGTGTGTCTAGAGGACTATGATGAGCTAGGTTTCATGTGTCTGGAGGACTATGATGAGCTAGGTTTCATGTGTCTGGAGGACTATGATGGGCTAGGTTTCGTGTGTCTGGAGGACTATGATGGGCTAGGTTTCGTGTGTCTGGAGGGATCCTTCAGCACCTCTGCTGGTAGAACACCAGACATCAGTAGTGGCAATCCACTGGATTCCTTTCCCATCACACAAATCTTGATGGTCTATTTCCTAGTGAAATGTGTTCTGATTAAGACCAGATCATACCATACATCTGTAGCTTATCATTTCAGTCCACTGCTGTTACATGTAGTCATCATCACTCAAATCGTTTCAACATATGAAGAAAATATAGTAGGTATTATGTTGATGAATTAACCCTAACAAACACACCACTGCACACCACATTTGCAAAAGTTCTAGTCAAACATTCATGATCAGAATAATTTCCTTCCATGATCAGATTTGATCCTTAAATGCAAAAATGCATCCAGAATCGATTCAACAACACAGATGTCATTTTCATTTCACTTTTACTACAACACCTGCGCTAAACAAACCAATGAATACCTGATAGAAACATCTCTTCAACTTACATAAATTTTCGTCAATTCAAGTTTCTCAATGTATTTTATCATGCAAGTAATAGTCAGTTCAATCATTTCGCTAGTTGGTTGATATTTTTAATAGCAATTTCAGCACATTATTGATTATAACATGCTGAGAAATTGTGAGCTAAAAACCTTTCCCAAGGACACATTAAATACAGCCAATACAGACTGGCCTGGGTCGGTATCTAACCAACAACCATTAGATTATGCATCCAACACTCAACCAACTGAGCTACCACAGTTGCCTTCAGTTAGTGTTAAGCCTATGATACAGTCAATAGTAATACTGTAACTTGGTCTTAAATAAAAATCTATGAATCTATGATATATCAACTCTACTGCTCTGATATTCCTACCTTGTTAAGGTGCCGTGTTCCTGTGCCTTCAGACCTAATAGTTGCCTGGCTACCCTTTCTGTATGGTATTTCATCCTCATCCAGTTGCACATTTCTGAAAACAAGTGAAAAGTTTACATCAAGATACTTCTCACATCAATGTATAGAAAAATCTTTCGTACCTATAGGCTGGCTGTGTCCCATGATGTCACTGATAACTATATCAATGCACTGTGACATAACATCATGCATGAGCATGTAACAGCATCATCACTGTGACATATGTAACATTTTCCATGAGTACAAAGCCGCATCATCATTGTTACATAATTAACATCTTGTCTGAACACATAGCTGCATCAACCATGTGACATAATATAACATCCTGAATGAATAAAAAGCTGCTGAATCGATGTAACATAACATCTGGCATGTGCATGCAGCTGCAGCATCAATATGATATAATGTAACATCTTGTAGCATATAGCTGTTTCATCACTGTGACATAATGTAACATCTTGCATAAGCACACTGTCATATGACACTAAGAATAACAGAGTCAGTGTGGTTATATAATCAAAAAAATTTGTGTTCATTATATACTTGATTTCTTGCTGAAAAATTGCCATTACTACTTGCTGCTTCTGACATGGCATTTTACATTATTTAACCAGTTATAAATATTTCATATTTAATGTGAGATTCTTTATCTAAATCAAGAATGAATCCATGTCATTAATACATCTGAGTGAAGTTATTTATTAAACTACAAGTATATCCCTTTCAGGCCTTATCTGTGTATCTGACTGCAGCATCAGCATCAGTACCACTTCAGCACCTCTGTGTGGCATAGCTATTTTGTATACTCTAAAATACATTAACCACCTACTTTCCACTATACTATGTTCTCATTCTGTAAGACATTTACCAAATTTCTCTAATGATTAGCCCATACATGATGATAAACTTCTCTAATGATTAGCCCATACATTATGATAAACTTCTTTAATGATTAGCCCATACATGATGACAAACTTCTCTAATGATTAGCCCGTACATTATGATAAACTTCTCTAATGATTAGCCCATACATGATGATAAACTTCTCTAATGATTAGCCCATACATTATGATAAACTTCTCTAATGATTAGCCCATACATGATGACAAACTTCTCTAATGATCAGCCCATACATTATGATAAACTTCTCTAATGATTAGCCCATAAATTATGATAAACTTCTCTAATGATTAGCCCATACATGATGATAAACTTCTCTAATGATCAGCCCATACATGAGGATAAACTTCTCTAATGATTAGCCCATACATGACAATAAACTTCTCTAATGATTAGCCCATACAGGATGATAAACTTTTGTAAAACCTGAATGTGATCAGGAGTTTATTACATGGCTCAGCCCTGTGAAGCTCTTACTAGTCTTCAATAAAAAAAAAAAAAACTGTGATGAGCACAATGTCAACATATCACTGGCTTCAATTTAAACAACGCAAGTAAAATATGGTGGACATGAATAATGTTCTTTGATAAATGTTGGTATCTAACTTGTATGAGGCCCATTAAGGGTGTATTGTCAAACTCGTGAGTTTTCTTTTAGCGTCGATTCTTAAATCAGTAGTGTAAAGGCAAGTTAATGAACCCCATCATCCCTTCAAATTCATAAATGGTGTTTTTGTAAATATGAAGCATAAATTTTACAGGGATTGTGGTTAACAATAAATATGTCATGTAGTATAACATAAAAATATTATAAATCATAATTATTGAATAGATTTACAACAGTTTAGGCATATATGATCTTTATTAAATTTATGCATTTATTGGTGACATTTTTTTATTAAATATGCTGCTTTTACATAATATTTCCTAATTTTTAAAAATTATTTTACTTTGATAGCGTATTACTGATGGTTATTGTATTTCTCAACTGTCATAGTAATAGGATGTTCTGTTTAGAGCACCTCCCATCAGAGGTCATCTCCGAATAACCAGCACTGTGGTGATTTGTTGTTGTTATTGTTATAGCGTTTAATGCCATTTTTCAGCACAAAATAGGCTATAGATGGTGGCCAGTATAAATGATGGAAGAAGAACCCAGGAAAAACCTTGGAAATAACCACCAACCCACGAGAAGCTACTGGCAAGCTTTCTCACATACCCACATTGGACAAGCCCGAGACTCGAACCCACAAAGACAGAGGTGACATGGCAGTGATCCGTAATGGTGAGCGCTTTAGACCACTTGGCCACTCGGGGCTCCCACTGTGGTGAACCCGTTGATTGGAAAATAAAATCATTCACTATGACAAATGCAATACATGTTGATTAACCCTTTAGCTATGACTACCGCATCTAAGCGTCACCTGTAAATAGCTCCTGAGCCCCACTGATGCATATATGCAGTGTCGATAAGCCTCGTTTACTACCCCAGTGTCGTTTATGTGCGCGTAATTCAGCAGTACTCGAAACCCCAGTGTCGAATCTATGTGGATGTGACCGCTATGTTAACTAAACGTTGATTGAAAGCACAGAAGTTTACATATTTTTGATTATCATAACCAATGAGAGGACTGGTTACTGAACATTTTGATACAAGTTTGAAAGCTGAGAGGTTAAATTTAGACACGTGGGAAGGGCTTTCCTGCAATGTACAAAACACGTGTAGTTGAGATAAACAAAAATGGATTCCGATTCAGATATCAGTGACTTTGAAGGGTTCAGTGCAAGCGATATCGAAGAGTTTAATGGATCATTCTTAGAAAATGGATCAGATATTGTTGTTAGTCTGGTTTCAATACCAGATGTAAGTGATTTTGAATCGAATGACGAGGATTTATTTTGCGGGATTCAAAACAGTTAACAAGACTAGGATTTACTGTATGATGGGATGTCGGAGTATATAAAGTGGAAGTATATGAATAACAGACACTATACAAGGTAAGCTGTTTTTATTTCACTGAAATCCAGCAAAAACTAATGAAATAATGAATATAAATGTAACCATGTTTTTATTGTCAATTTCCGTAGTCAGCCATGATGATGCTCTAGTATTCAGCCTAGCAACCAGCCTCAGTAGTCTCAGTAACTGATATGATAGCACTCAGCAGTAGTGAAACTGCACAACAGCTGTAGTAGCTAAAGGGTTAATGATCCAGTAAGATTAAAAAAATGTGTAGTGAAATTTTTGGGGAATGTTTTCTAAGTAGTAACACTTTAATAGGTCATACCAACCTGAAAGAAACACAAAACAAAAGAACATTCTTTCCTATGATATCAAAGTAAAAGCAATATAAAGATCTGAGATTATTTTTTTTTTAGATCGTTGTTCATAAATATCAGCTTTAAAAGCTATCATTTATTTTTATCCCTAGAAGTCATATTTTTACTGGGTAGTAGTCCCAGGCTTGTAGTAGCATTTGAGTAACAGCCAGCAAGGCCACTATCAGAAGCATAGTGCATGCAACAGTAATTGCCATGATTAGCCACTACAGCTGAGGCCATTCATGAAATCATGCAGCCTATTCTTACAATACCAATTTATTCACATGTACCTTAACTTCTTGAGAGCAGATATCATATTAATATGGTAAGTTTACCATTCAATAAACACATTATCCTTCAACTGCACTGGTCAGAAAGGGCCTTCTGTGAAGGCTAGGATGTATTTAGCATGGAAAAATCTATGTGGCAATGAGCTAAATACAAATACTAACCCTCTGTTAGTAATGCATAAAATGTAGGTCACATTGATCCTCTTTGGTTGCATCAGTGCAATATGGATTACAAAGATACATCACACTTTCTGATTCTAACATTAGGAGTACCCAGTAAATGAAATTTAAATTATATTTCAACAAAGTCATAGAATCATGAAATTTAGGTCTTAGTGACCTCTTTAAGTAGTATGGCTGTTGTACTTATCAAGATGTATGTGATTCTAGGCAAGATAGTATGCCTACAGCCTCATGTTGTCACAAGCTAATGCAAAAGCTTAACCAAAGTCAGATAAAAAGCAAATATAGGTCAAATTGAGCATTGTTTCTTGTGTGGATGTGGTACTAGCAGAGATGCATGTCAATATTAACTTCATGATGGTAGTATGAACTGAGCCTGAAAATGAACATCAAATTCAAAAATTTTACCAGGTCAGTGAAGTATAAAATATGAGCCATAATGACCTACTTTTTCAATGAGAGTGTAGTACTGCTTATGTTTCGTGATTGTTCACTGGATACTGTGTCCAGAGCATACAAAATCCTATGCAATCATGAGCTAGATCCAAAAAACACCAATACATTTTCAAATGTAGGTAACAGTCATCGTTTGTATAGATGTTGAAATAATAGATGCATACAATCATCAATCATGATTCTAGGTATAACAGTATTGATAAAGTGTGCAAAAAAAACATGTGGTCATGGACTAAAGAAACACTTAACCAACAATGTGCAAATAATGTACATATATGCACTTCAGTCCCCTCTCCAAGGATCTCAGTGCTATGAAGCTTACTCCAAACTGCTGCCTAACGCCTGGGTACAAAGAATCCTATAGATGCATGAGGCTGTATGTGTGTAATTCTTTTTATATACAGATGCTCCTGCCCATTTTGCTGTCTATGTTTGAGATAGTACAGTACTCTGAAGGGGCAATCCAATTAGGGCAAAATTTTTTATAAGAAACTTTGTCAAGGAAGAGTGACAGACCAACAGATTGACAGACAGACAGACAGACAGACTTTTCCCCTTTTGCTGATTATGGAAGAAGTACTGTCACTGTCTGTAACACTATCAAGTCCAACATTAATCATTTTAACTGCTTGCAACAGTGCATAAAAATTCAGTCTTATTCAACTACCCATAATTATTTGAGACTGGCGCCATTACAAATTATAAATGAACAAGCTTGTACAGCCAATAGCCCAACATTTTTCTGGACATTTCTCCCCTTCCAGCTGATATTATATTGGTGAAAAGATGAAGTATACAACAATGGCCGAGTCCTCAAGCCAGCCAACACCTTTATGGCAGTATCCATTAAAATCACTAAATGTATATAAATTAATTAATTTAAATGACTTGAGTCTACAAAGTTTAATATGCTATTCATATGAGGTACTCCAGTTATGGCTACAAATGGGGAAAATCACATATGTTAGGCAAAGTTTATTCTTTTTACTGCATGATTCACTCATCTGGAAAATGTACAGCTCAAAGTATTGATAGTGACTGAATCTACATTGAACCACCCAGCACTTGGGTACAGTAGATACACTCAATTTCAAATTTAAAAAACAGCCCCTTGAAGGGACTGGTACTCTACTGGGCAAAGAGAATTTCCAGGAATTCAAGATAAGATGATTTCTTCCTTTTAACTGCTGAGTGTTAAAACCATATCTAATGCTCTTCAGCAGTAAAGAGATTTTCAAATGAGCTGCTGTGGTGGACATACTGGATGCTGGCTTGGCACCATTTTCAAACAGGACAAAGTAGACATAATTAGAAGTCTTTTAGTAAAACACTGTGTTGACCATCCAGGCAGGAGGAGTGATAGTAACATTTTCAAGAAGGCCACCGTTGTGGCTATGTTAGACCCCAGACTGGAACCTTTTTCATTTAGGATTAACTATAGATGAATTTTCAACCTATAACAATATATGTCAAAGTTTCAGTTGAATACAACATCTGATGTTGAAGATATGTGTCATCAAACCTTTAAGCACAACATTTTTCACAATATTTAAACACAACATGTTTACAGCATTGAAACATGCTTATTGCAGACATGACTGGCAAGGAAGTGCTCCAACAGTATTGTACCCAACTTCCACCGAAATGCAGTAACTAATTTACAAGATATGTGACTTTTAAAAACTTTAAAACTTTACCATTCTTCAAAACAATATGACAAGCCTTGTTTGAGACAGGCAAGATGGAAACTCCTAGCAAAGCAAGGCATAAACTTAAGACCTACATTGTCCCAAATTTTCATCTGAATGCAGCAACTGGTGTAGAAAATATTTGACCCTCGAAAACTTTAATGCAAAAGTTATTGCTCTATCTCACAATACTTAAGCAATTATAGCAAGGGTTCCATGTAAAATCATGTGAAGTCTGTTTATGGAGTAATGATAGCATAGCTTATTGCTTATACGTGAGGCAGAAATTCTTGCCTTGTCATGGTACAAACTTCAGACATTAAGGGACACTCAGTGCTTAGTTTCATAGATAGGGTTTATTATGGAGAAGTGAGCTCCAAAGTTTTTGAGTGAGTTTAAAATTCCAAATTTTGCACCAAATAATTTACTCAAAAGGTGAGCAGACTTTTTGTGATTACCTGAATGAAATTATGGCCTAAACATTTTGATGACAGAACAGACAATGAAGTTCAATATTGTTTCTCGAAACAAGTACTTACTTTTCTTTAAAAAAGAATTTAGTTAAGAAACAACAATAACACTAGAATGTATCCATATTCACATGCAAAATGTGGTGTTGTAATATGCAGTGTTGTAATATGCAGTGTTGTAATATGCAGTGTTTCGCTGGTAAATGTATGATGTGTCTTCAAACTACTGCTTTTAATGATCTTTTAAAGACTGGTTATCTTGAAAATAAAAGTAATTTATACAAAATAGGTGATTAAGTTCATCAGAAAATGGCTATTTATAGACAATTATTGGCCAATTTAATACCTTTGCCCCCTCTCTCTCAAAGTCAATCCACTTCTTAATTTGCAAGAGGTACCTCAGTAACTTGTGCCCTCACTTTGTTTTTGGACCCCAATTTGCACCAGTTATCATAGGAGAGGCACACATGCATGCATGCACACACACACACACACACACACACACACACACACACACACACACACACACACATATATATACATACATGTACTACAATCACTCAAGATTGTTTGGTGTGCACCATCCATAGGTGTGTATCACTGCTAACAACTTCATGACATTCAGCAAATTTATGGAGAATCAAAGGCATGCAGATGACTTGTATTCCAGCATAGCTTCGCACTCACTGTTCTCTTCCTGTAGTTTTAAAATATTTTGCTCCAAATGCAAACACCGCAAAGCTGAGTATAGCATTATATAAAAAACTGATTAGTTACCAGGCATTAAAATTAACATAGCAGTAATTTATAGAATCAACTAGTAATGATGCAAGTCTTTTACACATTTGTTCTAGTATCAATATGAAGCAAAAATGCCCTTTATCTAACACAGATCTTGTACGTGTCTGTTCTATTATCAATCTGAAGCAAAATTATCCTTTATCTAATGCACAAAGCAACAGGATATACTCTTTTTAAACACAGTTGTTCCTGTGCCAGTTATAGGACTCCCTCAATATAAGGCCCTTCATTATAGCACCATTTCTGTTGTAATGTGGATATAGTCATGAATCCTATTTCATTATGTAGTAGTGCAATTATATTTAATTTGCTTCAAAGCAGTATACCATGGCCCCATGGACAGCATCATAATGAGGGAGTAGTGTATTTCATAATCTGAATAACCAAAGTCAAGCTCTTACTTACACAATGCGTTAATATAGCATACCATCACTATAATGCCTAACTGTTCCGGTGGCCTAGTGGTTAGAGCATCCGCCTCGGATGCAGGAGGTTGTGGGTTCAAACTCCAACTAAGTCACACCATAGACTTATAAATATGGTACTAACAGCTACCTTGCTAAATGCTCAGCATTAAGGGGTTAGTGTTAGGACTGATCGGCCTGGTGTCAGGATAATATGACTGCCATACTGAAGACATAGTGTGTGTGTGTGATTTGGATTTTTTAACGTAGCTTTAACGATTTTTCAGTCATATCACTATGATGTCTGCGGTGTGGCAGTTTATAGTGATGTCTAGCACTGGGGCATCATGCCGCAGACATGTAGCATCATGTCCCACCCAGTTATATTATCATGACACCAGGCTGACCAGTCCTAACACTAACCTCTTGATGCTGAGCGCCAAGTGAGGCAGCTGTCAGTACCATTTTTATAAGTCTTTGGTATGACTTGGCCGGGGATCGAACCCACAACCTCCCACATCCAAGGCGGATGCTCTAATCACTAGAACACCAGAGCAGTCTGCAGACATAGTAGTGATATGACTGCAAAATTGTTAAAGTTATGTTAAAAATCGAAATAACACACACACATAATATATGCCGTTATAATGAGGGAGTACTGTATTTCAAAATCTGAATACCCAAAGTCACACTCTTACCGAGACTCTGTTAATATTGCATACCCTCACTATAATGTAGGCTCTTATAATGAGGGAGTAATGTAAGGTTAGTTAGCTATAGATAATTATACATAAACACAAATGGATAGCAAAGCATGGAAATGTGTAGATTGGAGAATTCTTTCTCATATACAAGCACATTATCGTTTATATCCAAGGAAAAATGTACTGGTCAATGAGATTATTGGTAAATGGTAAAGGCTTATTTCTTGAACCATATTTCCAGACCCTACTGAATTTCAGAACAATCAGCATTCATTGTTCCTTATTAGGAAGGCAATCAACACTTTGATAATTGATTAAATAGGAATTAATAATCATAGGAGTCACTTGTCTTGTCCATTCAAAATGCTCTTTACATGCAATTATCATCATTTCATAAGACAATGGAAATGGTTCAAGAAGTAATTAGATCTGCATGCATGCTCTTATAGACCTTGAACCATAGGCTGCCAACATTACATCTATTCCATCCTCTCAACTGATAGAAAGTTCAAGATCATAAATGAGTGATACAAATGCATTATAAAAGAAAATTACCCTATTCTATGTAATACCTACAAGGTGCTTTAATCAGTGTGATACACATGCATTATAAAAGAAAAGTACCATATTCTATGTAATACCTACACTTGCTTTAATCAGTGTGAAAAACATTCATTATAAAATAAAATTACCATATTCAATGTAATACCTACACTTGCTTTAAACAGTGTGATACACATGCATTATAAAAGAAAATTACCATATTCTCTGTAATACCTACACTTGCTTTAATCAGTGTGAAACATGCATTATAAAAGAAAATTACCATATTCTCTGCAATACCTACATTTCCTTTAAACAGTGTGTGATACACAAGCATTATAAAAGAAAATTACCATATTCTCTATAATACGTACACTTGCTTTAATCAGTGCCCAGCACCTTCTTTGGTCAAAACTCTCATGGAACTAACTATTGACTTTATCACCCTGAGGAAATTCAGGGAGCTAAGTGCCTTTCCCAAAGGCATGCCAGGTAATCAAAAGCACATTAGGTAACCAAGGGCATACTAGGTAACCAACGGTACACTAGGTAACCAAGGGCACACTAGGTAACCAAGGGCACACAAGGTAACCAAGGCCTGTGCAAGTACTGAACCCATCACCCTTGGATTACAAGTCTAACACTTTCTGGCAAGCCACATGGAAGGAAAGCGGCTTCTAAAGCATCATGATATTCTTGATATTTGCCACCATGAATGTCTGATGGTTCTCTATACCTTAATTTGCGTATTAAACAATGCTAACAATGTGGCTTATATCCCATAACAATATGACTTATATCAACACAACAATGTGACTTAAATCACCATAACTATATGACTAAAATCGCCATAACTATGTGACTTAAATCACATTAACAATGTGACATAAATCACCGTAACTGTGTGGCTTCAATCACCATAACTAGGTAACTTGAATCATAATAAGGTGGCTTAAATCACCGTAACTTTGTGACTCAAATCACCACAACTATGTGACTTAAATCACATTAACAATGTGAAATAAATCACAATAACTGTGTGGTTTTAAGTCACCATAATTATGTGACATAAATCACATAACAATGTGACATAAATCGCAATAGCTGTGTGGCTAAAGACACCATAACAATGTGTCTTAAATCACCATAGCTATATATATTTATGTATTCACAGATGCCTGTGTATGTGTTCCAGGCTTGATACTTTGATTTTTAAAATCATTTAATTATTTAGTGTCAAGCCAGATTCTTCACATCATGTTGTATATACTGTATATATTGTACATAACAGATAGAAGGCCTCAAGGTAGATTAGTTCTGCAACTGAGTTACCTTATTTAAATAAAGTCTTTATGTTAAATCACCATAACTATGTGTCTTAAATCACCGTAAGCAGGTTAAATTACCACAACTAAGTGGGTTAAATCACTGTAACAATGTGTCTTGTATCACCATAACAATTTGACTTACACCACCATAACTATGTAGCTGAAATACCTTATCGTTATTGGTTAAATAACCTTGCCTTTGTGTGTTAAATCTCAAAAATGGATTTTACATGTGATTTATTCAGAACAGTCATAATGGGAGAAAGAGAATGCACCTCCAAAGTGAAGAGCTCACAACACAGCCAAAGGAAGGTAACAGCTGTTAAACCATCTACATACAATTGACTGGTACTGGCATAAATTAGCAACTCAATTTCACAGCCTATAATTGACTGGTACTGGTATAAATTAGCAACTCAATTTCATAGCCCATAATTGACTGGTACTGGTATAAATTAGCAACTCAATTTCATAGCCCATAATTGAGGAGTACTGGTATAAATTACCAACTCAATTTCATAGCCCATAATTGAGGAGTACTGGTATAAATTAGCAGCTCAATTTCATAGCCCATAATTGACTGGTACTGGTATAAATTAGCAACTCAATTTCATAGCCCATAATTGACTGGTACTGGTATAAATTAGCAACTTAATTTCATAGCCCATAATTGAGGAGTACTGCTATAAATTAGCAACTCAATTTCATGGCCCATAATTGAGGAGTACTGGTATAAATTAGCAACTCAATTTCATAGCTCATAATTGAGGAGTACTGGTATAAATTACCAACTCAATTTCATAGCCCATAATTGAGGAGTACTGTATAAGTTACCAACTCAATTTCATAGCCCATAATTGAGGAGTACTGGTATAAATTCGCAACTCAATTTCAGAGCCTATAATTGACTGGTACTGGTATAAATTAGCAACTCAATTTCATAGCCCATAATTGAGGAGTACTGGTATGAATTAGCAACTCAATTTCATAGCCCATTTGAGGAGTACTGCTATAAATTAGCAACTCAATTTCACAGCCCATAATTGAGGAGTACTGCTATAAATTAGCAACTCAATTTCATAGCCCATAATTGAGGAGTACTGCTATAAATTAGCAACTCAATTTCATACCCCATAATTGAGGAGTACTGCTATAAATTAGCAACTCAATTTCATAGCCCATAATTGAGGAGTACTGCTATAAATTAGCAACTCAATTTCATAGCCCATAACTGAGGAGTACTGCTATAAATTAGCAACTCAATTTCACAGCCCATAATTGAGGAGTACCGTTATAAATTAGCAACTCAATTTCACAGCCCATAATTGAGGAGTACCGCTATAAATTAGCAACTCAATTTCACAGCCCATAATTGAGGAGTACTGCTATAAATTAGCAACTCAATTTCACAGCCCATAATTGAGGAGTACTAGTATAAATTAGCAACTCAATTTCATAGCCCATTTGATGAGTACTGGTATAAATTAGCAACTCAATTTCATAGCCCATAATTGAGGAGTACTGGTATAAATTTGCAAGTCAATTTCATAGCCCATCATTGCCCATTTGACAGTAAATTCTGGTGCCACCCAACTGGGTAGTTAGTGATGCCATTTGCACAACAGTTTCCTGTAATGGCTTGTTTGGAACTCAACTCTGAAATGCAACAATTAATGGTTGATAGTTTCACACTACAGCTGATGGTTATTTGTAGTCTTGCAAGCACTGGATGTGTGATGCAGTTATCAGCAAAGTACATACACTTGGTGCAAATATAGATTTTTAAATCAACAGTGTGTTTATCATTGATGACCCTCAACGTCAGGATATTTTTCCAAATAAGCACACACTGCATGTATTACATCAAATATGATGACCCTTAACATCAGTGCCAGATTAAATCCTGTGGAGGCCCCTAGGCAGTCAAAATCTCTGGGCCCCCCTTGCAAATTATCTCTTAATACATCAAGATCAAATCAATTCAATATTATTTTGATCCGTTGTCGCGGGGCCTCTAAAAGGCATGGGGCTTATTTGGTAATCCGGCACTGCTTAACATCAGGATATTTTTCCAAATAAGTACACACTGCATGTATTACATCAAATACAGTAGCTGTAACTAAAAAACAATATAGATACCAGTTATGTCCAAATGTTTCTTTCGCTTTAAACAATGAAATAATTGTTAATAACAATGAGACTGCAGATAAGGAAAAATTACATAGTCATATAAAAACTAACAGTAACTGATACTGACATATCTTGTAAACATATCTTTAAATTGTCAATTAAAGATTATCACATATAAGGTTTCTTTAGAACACAGTGGCTTGCATTTGCATTTGTTAAGTCTTGGTAAAGTTGTCAAGGAATGTTTCATATGACTCTGATACCCTATAATAATCAAGATTTGGGGATTTGTTAAATATTGGAAGACACTTGCAGTTTCTCATGGGAGAATATACCTGGGTTTCCTCAAGGTGCAACAATGCATGTGACCTATGCAATATCCACCCTGTACCTAATCTGCATGAATTTAAAAACAATAGGTTAACAAGCAATCCTAATGCTGATGATGACACTACTACAACCAAAACAGTGAAAGCTACCATATATATTCACATACACATCAGATCAAACTACAAACACCACATACTCTGGTCTCATACCCTGCTGGCAGATCAGTGTCTGGTTTTATGTTCTTCTGAATAATGCTAATAAACTGCATAGACCTCAATCTACTGGCATATTATGCAATGGCAGATATGGGTCAATGCAACTGGACATGACTTATATGTGAATATATAAGATATATCCAACCAATATTGTGCAGACAACAAAAACCATAAACTCCAAACCATGTTACAACTACAGAGGCCAATCTGAGTATGTGAAAAAGCCTGCCAGTAGCTTGTCATGGGTCAGCAGTTCTTTCCAGGGTTTTCACAGGTTCTTCCTCCATCATTTATATTGGCCACCATGTATAGCCTATCTTCTGCTGAAAAATGGCGTTAAACCCTACAACAACAACAAATACAGTATGATGTCCATGAGAAGAATTCGTTATGTAACTATAGACAAGAACACAGCCATTCATGTACTGTTTTTCTTGTTTCCCTTGCAAATTTTCAAAATAAACTTAATGATGCTGGCCTATAAATTGAAATAATAAAAAAAACTTCTCAGTAACAAACACACCTGTCCTTTATCATATGTATTTATCTGATATTATTTTGCTTCCTCAAAGTAATAAGTCATTTGCTACAGGCCCAACAAAAATTATATATTTTGTTATGACTCTGACAATCAAATCGGAGTGCCTACATGGTACCATCTTAAACAAAACAATAAACAATGTTTATCATGAACATTTTGTGACAAAACTGAAAACATGCAAAAATGCAAATCTGAACACCTTTGGAGTACATTATTTACACGCAATTAGCAAAATACATACAACAGAAATTTGCATCTATTTTAAGCATTACTGACATTACAAAAAAATAATTATTCCTGTGACAAAAGGTTTATTTTTATCATCATTATTTCTATGGTAGTTTTAAACAAACTAACAAAAAAGAAACAAACCTTAAAAAAAAAAACACTTTGTACCACCTAATTTACCATCTTCCATATATTTAAAAAAAAGTTATCTCACCTGACTTATGGTTACACCACACCTTAACATGTATATGCACAAAGGTATATTTAACAAGATTCTTGACAGCTGTAAGTTACATCATCTTGCTTAACCACTTCCTCCAGCAGGTAGTCATAAAATCAATAACTCAGCTCACTCTCTAACTCCATAACTTTTATATAATAATAACTGTCAAGTACAGTGTATTTGTAATATTAAACAGTGATGGCTGCAAACAAGACACCCAAGGGTGTCAATATGCCATAATACATGTAAAGCTGAACAAAAACCAAAACTTGTATGTGTAAAACAGATTCCCACTGCTGTAATGTTCTTAGTAGAACACAGGAGCATGTATAGTTGCTTAATATCTACCTACATAGAGAATGAATTTGCAGACACACAGATGTATGGATGGACAGCAGCGAAATAAGATGCCACCTTCTTCTATCATAATGGGAGTTTGAAAAACACACAAAAACACACATAAGATAAGTCTTTCTATACATTTCTAATAATCCTGAAACAGATCAAAAGAAGTATAAGAGTAATCTTGCCTGAGGCATTGTGTCATGAAAATAATGTGGAAAATATATACTAGTTCTGCAAAATATTGTAGAATTCTTGTGGAAATAACTAAATTTTATCCAATTTCTGAATCATGGAAAACAATAATTAAAATCAAATGATTGCCCTTTCTACATATTTATTTCATTCTTTCTTTATTTTAGATGTAACAGAATTTTTATGAACAAATATCAGTGGTCCCTTGTGGTTTCATTATGAATCCTTTCTCAGGGCCTGATAGTAATGGTTGCCCAACTGCCGAGCAAATGAGAATGAAGTCCGCTAAAATGAAAGTTAAAACAGCTTGTCTAGCAAGGCATGTCATTTTGGGTATTTTAATGAGCATAACATGAGGAAAAACTCTGAAGAAATTGCAACTCAAATAATGCAATAACAGATCTGGGCAAGTAACAAACTGGTCAGGGCAATTAAGTCAACCTTTGAGAACTTGCCTGACTGAACAAGGGATCTCAAAAAATAATTCTGAGCCCCAATACTTCAGTTTGCTTTAACTCTGCAACCATTATCAATATGCTGCTGAATACTAATTTCAGTTTGCAGTAGCTTTATATTAACCTATAATACAAACATAACGATCTACATATTTTCTCTGGCTGAGTGGTCTAAAGCGCTCTCCATTACGGATCACTGCCATCTCACCTCTGTCTGCGTGGGTTCAAGTCTAAGATTCGGCGAATGTGGATATGTGAGAAAGCTTGCCAGTAGTTTCTCGTGAGTCGGTGGTTCTTTCCGGGTATTTCCCGGTTTCTTCCTCCACCATTAATACTGGCCGCCATGCATAGCCTATCATGTGCTTAAAAATGGCGTTAAGCCCCACAACAACAACAACAACAACTACATATTTTCTACGGAGAAATACTGGTTACTTCCCTTTGCAGTAAGGTAACAAAAAATTAAAAATATTCCCCTCAATGGTGTGATCATTCTAATTTAAAAACACTTTAAATGCACACAATATACAAGACTTCAGTCTCATTTTACGGTACACATTAGGGTACAATAAATCTAAAATTCCACTTGCCCAGTGTTACGACTCTATGGTCTTAAACAAAATAAGAGAAATGAGAGAAAAACAAAATTTTTTTTAAAATTCAAAAAGTATTTTACTTCCCTAGAATACAAACTGAAAATTTAAAAAGAACTTAAAGTATTGTGATTAAAATCCCAAACAGTCCTGAACATTTTATCAAAAGGTCCAAATGTATAAAGTTCCAACTTTATAAAGTTCCAAGTTCCAGTGGTATCCCATATATATTCCTAGAAGAACTAACACATTTCTCTTGCCCAAAATAAAACTCTTACTCAAAAAGCTACTGTGAAAATATAAAAATTGATAATGCTAATGAACTGAAATTGATCACATGAAAGCCTGTTTTCCAGCTCTTTTTTTGTGACCCTTCAATCACCAGCTGTGTGTATTTACAAATGAAACCAGTTTGCACTCCTACTGGTAAGCATTTATTAGTAATGAAGAGTGATAGCTACATGCTTGAATGAACTTCATCAAAAACAAATGTAAAACAACTTCCAGTATAAAATATGAACTTTCAATTAATATAACTGGCAATATTCTCAATAAAACAACTTTGTTTATTGGAGAAACAATGGTCAGCCCTGAACTATAACTCACCCAATCAAGTGACAAAAATTCATTAAGCCACTGAAAATGTTGACTTGCCATTTCAAGCTGAATGAGTGAATTTTCAACCCCTGACTTTAATTTATATCTGATAGCAAATATTCATCTAAATTTCAGCATTCAATTACAATGTACTTGCTGAAAGAAAGAGTCTCTCTGAAAAACCTCTTACTTTGGAAATTCTTCAACATTTGGAAAATGGTTCTTATGGTCATGAAAGCATAAGTTCATAAATTATTAAAATTCATGACTTTTAAAATTCAGACTAAAAACTCATGAAATAAGCTTAGACACAATGTCCTACATCTGCCATTAGCATTTGTACAACAATACCAGCCTCTGAAAAACTAGCAGTAATTTTAAATTCCTGAAGCATCTGAGAATTCACATGTACTGGAAATTTGTGTGGATGTGTACTACATTACGTCCTGTATAAACTACACCCAACTTTGAATAGTATATACCATGTATAATTGTATTCAAGGCAGTGTACTGTATATACTCACATAATGTTCCGTCAGATTATAGTCTAAGCTGCATGTTCTACTGCCATGTCCTAACAAAACAGCATAGACCCTAAATCTGCCAGCACATTAAGCAATGAGAGATCTGGGTCTAATAATATTCAGTTTAAATCTTAAACAGATCTGGATAAATACTGCATTATCGGTACCTCTTGTGATGTCAGATCTGGATAAATACTGCATTATCGGTACATCTTGTGATGTCAGATCTGGATAAACACTGCATTATGGGTACATCGTAATGTCAGATCTGGATAAACACTGCATTATGGGTACATCTTGTGATGTCAGATCTGGATAAACATTGCATTATGGGTACATCTTGTGATGTCAGATCTGGATAAACACTGCATTATGGGTACATCTTGTGATGTCAGATCTGTAAAGACATTGCACTACAGGTAGAGCTTGTGATGTCAGATCTGGATAAACACTGCATTATGGGTACATCTTGTGATGTCAGATCTGGATAAACACTGCATTATGGGTACATCTTGTGATGTCAGATCTGGATAAACATTGCATTATGGGTACATCTTGTGATGTCAGATCTGGATAAACACTGCATTATGGGTATATCTTGTGATGTCAGATCTGTAAAGACACTGTACTACAGGTACATCCTGTGATGTCAGATCTGGAAAGACACTGCACTACAGGTACATCCTGTGATGTCAGATCTGGAAAGACATTGCACTACATGTACATCTTGTGATGTCAGATCTGGATAAACACTGCATTATGGGTACATCTTGTGATGCCTGATCTGAATAAACACTGCATTATGGGTACATCTTGTGATGTCAGATCTGGAAAGACATGGCTCTATGGTTACATCTTGTGATGTCAGATCTGGATAGATGTTTTTTGCAGCTGGGTACACAAAACAAATAAACAATATGGTATCTGCATTTCCTCATGACTGTCTGTATATGTCTCTGTGTGTATTTGTCAATGTCTGTATATGATGTATCACTATTGATTCTGTGGTGTCAGATTGGCCCAATGTACCCTACTGCCTCTCACAACAGGCAACTATTGATTCTGTGGTGTCAGATTGGCCCAATGCACCCTACTGCAAGCAACCTATATGCCCTGGCATGCAACCAGTGATAATGTTCAGCTGAGAAGAGCTTGGACTTTTTAACACAGTTTAATTTATATAGCAAAATGTGACTATTTTAAGACTTCAATTATTTTTTTAAAATCTGACTTTATTCTGTAAGCCCATATTTGGTGCTTGTGTGCCAATATACCCTATACAAATATACAAAACATACTGGTACCAGGGATCCCAAAATTCTAACGACTCTTGCAATTGTAGACAGGGGACATAATTTAATAAAAAAAAAAAAAAAAACTGATTAATGAATCTCGTACAGTGTTTTGGAATTTAGACCTTTTGAATATACCATATTAAGACGGTGAATCCAATAGGTTTCCTTTAGCAGACATATATAAAGGAGGCATTCGCTAAAGGAAACCTATTGGATTCACCGTCTTAATACAGTATATCCAAAAGGTCTAAATTCTAAAACATTCTACAAGATTCATTAATCCATTTTTTTTTTTATTTTTTTTTATTATGTCCCCTGTCTACAAATTCGTTAAGAATAATTTTATATTATTCTAATTTACTGAATAACTTGACTAGTGAAAGTATAAACTAATATCATAAAAATAAGTTTAATAATTCTTTACAAATGAAAGGGCATTTTTAAAATTAATTCTGAATATGTTATGATAAATTATTTATAAAATACTTATTCATTTTGTGATTATAAATATTATGCACACCATAATTTTTTAATAAATTTTTATTATATAATTTGAGTTCAGATAAAATACAAACATTCGTCAATAATATATATATATATATATATATATATATATATATACTATTCAAATATGAATTATACATAATCAAAATATTAATAAAACTGTTTATCTCTATTTATTTATATATATATATATATATATATATATATATATATATACCTCTCATCCATATATATATACCTCTCATACATACAACTCATGCAAACAAATATACCTCATATCCATACATATATACCTCTCATGCATACATATATACCTCTCATGCATACATATATACCTCTCATCCATATATATATACTACTCATGCATACATATATACCTCTCATGCATACATATATACCTCTCATCCTTATATATATCCTACTCATGCATACATATATACCTCATATGCATATATATATATATATATATATATATATATATATATATATATATATATATATATATACCTCTCATCCATACATATATACCTCTCATCAATACATATATACCACTCATGCATACATATATACCTCTCATACAAACATATATACCTCTAATCCATACATATATTCCTCTCATGCATACATATATACCTCTCATACATACATATATACCTCTCATCCATACATATATACCACTCATGCATACATATATACCTCTCATACAAACATATATGCTTCTCATCCATACATATATACCTCTCATGCATACATATATGCCTCTCATGCATACATATATACCTCTCATCCATATATGTATACCTCTCAGCCATACATATATACCTCTCAGCCATACATACTTTTCATGCATACATATATACCTCTCATCCATACATATATATACCTCTCATCCATACATATATACCTCCCATCCATA
This sequence comes from Megalonaias nervosa, assembly GCA_016617855.1. Classification (NCBI taxonomy): domain Eukaryota; kingdom Metazoa; phylum Mollusca; class Bivalvia; order Unionida; family Unionidae; genus Megalonaias; species Megalonaias nervosa. Next base: position 97,764 of record JAECUM010009430.1, on the reverse strand, counting down.
CATATATACCTCTCATCCATACATATATACCTCTCATGCATACATATATACTTCTCATCCATACATACATACCACTCATGCCTACATATATACCACTCATCCATACATATATACCTCTCATACAAACATATATACCTCTCATCCATACATATATACCACTCATGCATACATATATACCTCTCATACAAACATATGTGCTTCTCATCCATACATATATACCTCTCATCCATACATATATACCTCTCATCCATACACATATACCATTCATCCATACATATATACCTCTCATACAAACATATATGCTTCTCATCCATACATATATACCTCTCATCCATACATATATACCTCTCATGCATACATATATGCCTCTCATGCATACATATATACCTCTCATGCATACATATATATCTCTCATCCATACATATATACCTCTCATCCATACATATATACCTCTCAGCCATACATACTTTTCATGCATACGTATATACCTCTCATCCATACATATATACCTCTCATCCATACATATATACCTCTTAGCCATACATACTTTTCATGCATACGTATATACCTCTCATCCATACATATATATACCTCTCATCCATACATATATACCTCTCATACATACATATATACCTCTCATCCATACTTATATACCTCACATGAATACATATATACTTCTCATCCATACATACATACCGCTCATGCCTACATATATACCACTCATCCATACATATATACCTCACATCCATACAAAGTGTTTTAACTACCCAAGCGTCATGCATCAAATACACAGACTTTACCAATTTGACACACAAAAATCATCGCCAGTACGTAAATTGACGCACCACAATGCTATGTTTTGCTGATTAAGAAAAAACAAAGGTTCAGTCTAAAACTCGTTGCAGGTATGTAAATTGACGCAACCCAATATTATGTTTTGCTGATTAACACAAAATTAAGGTTTGGTCCAACTAGTTCAATGGTTAGATTACAACTCTCCCAAACAGGGAAAACATGCACACATCAGTTTCTTACGCTAATGTTATCATAATGCAATGAGTTTCAATTGAGTGTTGGAGCCTGGAGCTGACCTTATGTGACCTGTAACTGTCACATCATTTGTAGTAACAGGATGTTAGAACCGTAAATCACCATACCCAAGAAAAGAGACGAAAATAAACAAGTGATTTAAAAGTGATTCTCACGAGAAACTTATTTTATGCGCACCTTTGTCACGCAATGGAACAACAATTTTCCATTCACTCAATTGTATGCCTTGTGTTATTCCAAGATACTGTCAGCGTTCGACTGAAAATGGCATCCAAGGCAAAAATATTAAAATAGATCCGAAACAAATTAAATTATCTTTTGGACCATTTTTATGACTGACCGATGATAATAGTATTGTTACTGAACCATTGGAGCTTTAATCATCCAAAGATGAGGTAACGGTTACTCGTAAGATAAAACGTATTTTGTGCAGCAATGGTTGAAAACACAGCTGGCTACGTTAAGACGTTAAGTCAAGTGAAGGATGTGACAGTGAAGACGTCTTTATGTTTTGCCATATTTTATACGGAGGCTACAAAAAAAAACCTCCATGACAAAATGTGTAAAATCAATAAATTTCAGAACAGTACACTGGCAAGGCATATTGGGTTGCCAGAAAACAAATTGCTGAATGAAGGTCCACAACACCAGGCAGATTTGAATGCAGGTTTACAAAATCATTCTTCCAAACAAGACATGGCAGTGAAGGTGCTACTTAAGTGTGTACATTGGCTGAGTGTCAAAGACATCCCTTTTTTTAAAATACAGATCTCTTCTTAATTTAATACACGACTTAGCGGCTGAAGAAATTGATGCTGTTGGTATTTTGAAGAATTCTGCCAATCAGTATGACTCGGCTGCTACCTGTTCAGAGTTACTGGAGAACCTATCAAATGTTGTTAAGGATAGTTCTATACGTGACCTGCAAAATTCATAATTTGTGACAGCAATGGCAGATGAAAGCACTGACATAGCCAACAATAAACGCCTTGTCATGTACGCTCTGATTATTTCTGATGACATAAAACCATCAACAAGATTTTTAACAAATATAGAATGTTCAGATGCTTCTGGCAAGGGAATTGCCTTATTGGCTTTAGTCACATTATATAACTAATATTTTTGTTGCGTATTTAAACAATATAATTATTTTTTAAAAACCACCGAAAACTCATCAGCGGCTTGAATAAGACTCTTAGGTTTGGATTTTGACTCACTGTTTTTTGCTCTGATGAGTCAAATAACTTGGACGAAGCCATCTGTAGAGAAAACACTGCATACATATATACTACTCATCCATACATATATACCACTCATGCATACATGTATACCTCTCAAGCATACACATATATACACCAAATCCAAAATGCTTGCATCAGCACATCATTAGCATCTGAGAAGAATCCCTGAAACTTACTATTGTAATCACTTGCATATAACAATCACCTGTCAATAAAGGTCTCTCTGAAACTTTCTATAGCAATCACTTGCATATAACAATCACCTGTCAATAAAGGTCTCAGTGATACTTGCTAACCTATCATCGGCACATAAAAATCACCTGTCTATCAAGGTCTCTTTAGTTAATTAAGACAAGTTTGATAAACATACGATTCAATCAATATTTAATTGGCAGTAACAACCACCAGTGCCCCAAGTGATCTATATACCCATTTCACAATTTTAGTCTCACATAATTAAGTATGTGAGACAACTAAGTCACTGTATGGAGGAGGTCAAAGGTCAACAGGTTAAAAATCTTAACCATCCATAACAAACTCAGTATTAACCATATATAACAAACTCAATATTAGCCATGTATAACAAACTCTGTATCAACCATGTATAACAAAATCTGTATTAGCCATGTATAACAAACTCTGTATTAGCCATCTATAACAAACTCCATATTAACCATGGATAACAAACTCTGTATTAACCATCTATAACAAAGTTAATATAGAGTTGCCCAAGTTTTTTGCTGACAAGACATTTTTTATAATTGAACTCATTTACTATCATTCATGGATGTATGTAAATTCTTGGCAACGTTTTATTAAAATCAAATTGATGAACTATGATATTAATTCTAAAGACTGCTTAAAAAAGTCTTGGCCATTGCAAATAACAAAACACTCCATTACAGCATGCCAACAGAAACAATATTAATCACATTTAAAATGTGCATTTCTCATTTAGGTCTTTATCATTAACACATGCCATGGAAGAAGATTACCTGATTATCATGATTGGAGTACCTCTGACATTTTCAAAATCATGCAGCAGAACTTGGCTGGTGAGATCAGTGAGAAAGATACATGCTTTTCTGTACATGTAAAAGTTCCCTGTACACTATCATGTTAATTTCCAATGGCAAACTTGTAGTTTTCTGTATCCATGCAAGGCTAGTAGTCTGCCACAAACACTTGTGTGAGATACAATCTGAGATCTGACAAATATCTGCAAGAATCTAAGAAAATGAAGTAATGGCAGGCAAATGATACATTCACAAACTACTCGTGCAAAATTATGCACATCTGAATTATCTCAAATATCCCAACACCACTAAATACCAGTATAGTGTATATATAACCAGTACAGGTGTAAAGATGGGAGTTTCATGTCATGTTGTGCATTTCAACCACTATATAGCAGATCACATTTCATGCAAATCATTCACACAATGGACCCCAAAATACCTATATATACAATAAACCCAAAACTAGCCAAACATTAAGACAAAACCCATAACATGTGCTTTAAGGCTTGCAATGATTTTTGTCTCGTGCAGTTCTGTCCCCACGATCAAGTAGATTCACACTGCAAAATTCCCATACAAACCAGATATATCTCACACAATAAACCACAAACATCTCCATATTAACACAGGAATATTCATAAAAGATGTGAATGCTTGCAGTGATTTCTGTATTAAGCAACAAAATACCCCACAGTCCTGGAGACATACAAATTGTAACATTCCCATGCAATCTCAGGCAGTGACGAATGCGAGACAAGCTGAGATCTGTAAATCTCGTGTACCTGAGATCAATGAGTGTCATCCGTCGTGGATGTAAGCCTGGTCTTTTGCGTGAAATCTGAGGGGTGCCATATATGTTCTGCACATCAAACATAGCATCCATCTCGTGGACAAGTTGAGGAACTTATTTGTGCCTGGAAGATTCCATAAACAAAAAATAGTACGCACAAGCATTACAACAAAAGTATACCAAACATGAAAATTTTCATTTTACTGCCTGGAAAATTTCTTATTCATATGAGAAATTAATTGAATTAATACAAGAATGCAGACAAGTGTTTTGTGGAACGCAATGCTGGATGTCTTACCTGTGAATGGCATGGCATTATGGCTCTGCTTACACAGGTAAGATATGACATCTTCACTTATGGGGCTAAAAACCCACATACATACAGAAATATTTTACCAAAATGTTAAATACAGCAGATAAAATGTGACTTTCAAAAGCATAACTTAGCCCCACAGCATTCCTGACAACGATGACACTGTCACCATTTTGCCAGAAATACCAATGACTTTTAAAAGCATTCTTTAACAAAGCCCAGAGCATCACTGACAAGGATGACAATATTGTCACCATTGCCAGAAACACCAACACTTTGCAGCTCACAGGCAAGACAACATCAAGGTAAACTATTATCAGACCTTATAATCTTTCTGGCAAGTTATAAAGCAACAAAATTCATGAGGATTAAGCAAATACAAATGAGACCAGAAGCATTACAGCAAAGACAAAGATTAAGAAATGGGAAATAATTATCTGTTGGAGAAGTTGAGATAGCGGTAGCAAGATTTTATTATCTTTCAAAAAGCTATTCAGAAGTATACCGCATACAAGATATGTCATTAAGCAAAATCATACAGTATGACCAAAAGCATTTAAAAACTGAAAGACTGGCCAGTGAAAAGTTTCACCTTTCAGAAGTGAAGGAGCATATTGGCATGTGTTAAATTTAATTAAATGTTATCCTGAATGCATGGTAGCATGCATTTAATTAAATATTAGCCTGAATGCACTGTAACATGGCAACAAAAAGTCAAACAAACAGCACAGGGTAAATATCCATTTGTACACATTTTGCTCGATAGACAAGTAGAGGCATAATGATTCATCAACAAAACAATCAGTGTGTGGCATTACCAGTACACCGGTTTACGTTCCTCGATACTTTTTTACAGTATCAGTATGTCAGTAGTTTCCATCAGTAAGGAATGAATGGAAATTCCTGAGGAATCTTATTATGATTTTAATTATTTTAACAGCATCTTTTCATAATTCATGACAAGATATTTCCCAAATTCATTTTTTACAAAACAGTTGTATCTCTCACAAATTAATGGTGAATATTACAAATATAGTTATATTTATGATCCTTTATTCACATGTTTGACATGTGTCACATACGCCAACGCTATGGCCAAATCGAATTTTGCAAAACATATTCAGGCCAAATCCAACTTTCAGGAAAATTTTGGATTAAAATAAAACAAGTCATGTTTTAGTTATTTGTTTAGTATATGATTGTGTTAAGTATATGTATTCCTTTGTAAGACTGCAAATCATTTTATGATTTTCAGTAGTGCAGTTGTTTTTCCTCTCAACTTTACATTCCACTAAATATTTTCTTGCTTGTTGTGTAAGTTTGTTTTATATTTATTGACCCTCCCTGATAAATATCTTGCCCTTGTGTTGGCATCCCACTCTTAGTTTCCCTGTCTAGTAAATCAATAGTGTAGCTAGAAACTTGTAGGCTTCAGCATCAAAACTCCCTATTTTTATCATTTAGGTTCTATAACATCAGCAGGGTGTCTTTCACAGTATCAGCTATAGTTTAAGTTTAATCACCCCACTTTACTTAGCTTTTAGATTATAACCTATGTATCAATTAATGTACACACAACAATTTTCATTTATTATCTGGTACTGGCCATTTAATTTGGGGGGGGGGGCTGTGATTTTCCATCAAGCTTAAAAATATGTCCCTTTCTGATATCTCAAGATAAAAATTTTGTTTCCAAATAATATCATAAATATAATATGGTGTTATTTTGGTGTGTATTGCTGCACATTCAGAAATACTGCAGTACAAACTTTGGTGTGATACCCAGATTTAATAACAATATACTGCATCAATATTTGTACAACTGCCTGAATATCGCAATACATATTGCATCACATGTGACAATACACTGATGCATTAGTGATGGTACACTGATGCATTTGTGATGGTACATTGATGCATTTGTGATGATACACTGATGCATTTGTGACAATAATTGCAAAGACACTGTAGAGTTAGCAAAAAAAAAAAACTACATGCAGAACCACAAAAATGGTCTTGATTTATTCAAGTAACCAGACTATACCCACATCCTACTGAATCCACTCTGCAGGTAACATCAGAAAAAAACTAATTTAGTTTATAACTGATAAATCATTTAACATGTTATGTTATTTTGAAAGTCTAACTACTGTGACATAGATATATATATATATATATATATATATATATATATATGTATATGAGACCACCATCACCTGTCCTTTATAGTTATGTGATTCGGTTAACTGCATAAAACTCTGTAATGGAGCAATTAGCACGTACGTATTATTTTTGGTGCAAGCCTACACACCGTGACAGTTAAACTTCATAGTTTGGTAATTTGATTAACAGCCAATTATAATGCAGATACTTGGCCATGCTTCCAGTGTCAACACTTCAACACTGACATTAAATGAAAAGACAGACATGGCAGACATCTGCCTCATGATAAATATTGTACGGTCACTCCTGTATCCAATATGCCTGCTAAATGTATGCTATATATTGTGTATCTATGGCATTTGACATTGAATTATAATGATATGTAATGTATTGCCAAGAAGGCAACAGACGGTTCTAATAACAACTATTCCACATTCAACCAAGACAGCATACATTGTTCTGTAATTTCAGTAATGGCTTGCCTAACTTCAGGGAAAAAGCTTAATGTTACATGTAGTTAGATGATCTTTATATTGAAGCTGCAATAGTGCCGTTGACAGAATGTTGGACTTGTAATCCAATGGTCATGGGTTCAACACCTGGCAGGCCATTCTGGGTTGGCTGCATTGGCACGTCCTTGGGAAGGCACTTAGGTCATTTCCTTAGCAAGATATAGCCATTCATGTGCTCAAAGTGCCAACCAAACAACCAACCAACTTTACTACCTCTGATGACATAACATGCTGGTAACCAACCAACCACCTGTACTACTATTGATTATATAACATAACCAACAAACCAACCAAATAAACCAACTGTACTACTACTGATGACATAGCACAGTGGTAACCAACCAACCAACTGCACTACTGATGATACAACATACTGTAACCAACCAACCAACTGTACTACTGATGACACAACATACTGGTACCCAACCAACCAACTTTACTACTACTGATGACACAACATACTGTAACCAACCAACCAACTGTACTAATGATAACACAACATACTGGTACCCAAGCAACCGACTGTACTACTATTGATGACACAACACACTGGTAACCAACCAACCAACCAACCAGTTGTACTACTGATGATACAACATACTGGTAACCAACCAAATAACTGTACTACTGATGACACAACATACTGGTAACCAACCAACCAAATGTACTACTACTCATTACATAACATACTGGTAACCAACCAATCAACTGTACTACTACTGATGACATAACATAGTGGTAACCAACCAACCACCTGTGCTACTACTGATCACATAACATAGTGGTAACCAACCAACCAACTGTACTGCTACTGATTATATAGCATACTGGTAACCAACCAACCAACCAACCAACTGTACTACTATTGATGACATAACATTGTGGTAACTAACCAACCAACCAACTGTACTACTACTGATTACATAGCATACTGGTAACCAACCAACCATCTGTACTACTACTGATCACATAACATCCTGGTAACCAACCAACCAACTGTACTACTACTGATTACATAGCATCCTGGTAACCAACCAACCAATTGTACTATTACTGATTACATAGCATACTGGTAACCAAACCAATCAATGTTGTTTGCAGTTGGAATTGACTTACAAGCAAGTAAATATGGTATATTTTATTGAAATATTTTCCTCAGAATATAAGTTATAATCCAGAAACAAAATGTAAAGCCAAAAGCTTGGGCTATGGGAAATACTGATCAAGAAATGAAATTCCAAATCTGATCCAAAATTCAACAGAATTCCTCAGAGTTATGGGAAACACATATACCAAGCTGCATTGAAATATGTGCACTAGAACTTAAGCAACCATATGGAAACCGAAACTAATGGATGCTTGAGTGCTCAGTGGGAAATGAAAACTAATGCATGCTTGCATGCTCCAAGGGATAATGGTAGACCATAATACCCCACAACTTTCATTAGCAGGGTGTAACAGTAAAATGTATTTCAATCCAACAAAGATGTATCAAACTCAGTATTACATATTTCAATCCACAAAGATGTATCAAACTCAGTGTTACATATTTCAATCCAACAAAGATGTATCAAACTCAGTGTTACATATTCAATCTACAAAGATGTATCAAACTCAGTGTTATATACTTCAATCCACAAAGATGTATCAAACTCAGTTTTACATATTTCAATCCACAAAGATGTATCAAACTCAGTGTTACATATTTCAATCCACAAAGATATATCAAACTCAACATTACAAGCAAACAGAAAAGAGCAACTATGGCATGTGACATGCAGTAAAAGCATCCTATAATTTCATACAGCTTGTAGAACCAAGAATAAATCAAGACTTGTAATAAAATTTTCATCTCATCTTGTAAATGACCTCTGATGGACTGTTAAAGAGGCATGGTTACATACAGATTTCCACTCAAGCATAAGATCTAAGGCTCAGCTGAGAAGATGGATGGAAACTAAAACCTAAAAGGACACCCAAGTCATATGTCAGTGATTTTTGTGGGCTTAACAGCAAGTCAGCACAATACAGACAACAGCAATTCAGCACAATCTAGGCTATATAGCACTGATTAAAGGTAAAATGTTTCAAATATGAAACAGTAACAAATGCAGAAAGTTAATGAAGATAACTCTACCCAAATAAATGTAAAAAGATCACCCAGCAACATAAAATGTACAATGTTAATTTTTTTAAAATTATACACAAAACAAAATGTATGGGTAAAAAAAAGAAAATCTTTAAAGTATAGGGTGAAAATTTATTATACAAACCAGTCTTTTATAAACTCTAGATTTTCTCTGATGTTACATAACTGAAAAGCTTCTTTCATTTAATTTATCAAAAACTTCTGTTGTGCTGGGTAGCAATGGCAAGGTATGCACTCTGGTTGAGGTCCACTAGTCAGGAGGCAGATATCTGTTGGATACACGAGTCAGGTACGTGTCAGATACATGATTGTCAGAATACCACATCATCTTTACAATAATTCTGTACAACGGCTACCTCCCTCCAAACCACTCTGCACTCTACAATTATTCTGTACAATGGCTGCCTCTCTCCAAACCACTCTGCACTCTACAATTATTCTGTACAAGGGCTGCCACTCTCCAAACCACTCTCCACTCTACAATTATTCTGTACAAGCGCTGCCACTCTCCAAACCACTCTCCACTCTACAATTGTTCTGTACAAGGGCTGCTTCTCTCCAAACCACTCTCCACTCCACAATTATTCTGTACAAGGGCTGCTTCTCTCCAAACCACTCTCCACTCTACAATTATTCTGTACAAGGGCTGCTTCTCTCCAAACCACTCTCCACTCCACAATTATTCTGCATGAGGGCTGCCTTTCTCCAAACCACTCTCCACTCTACAATTATTCTGTACAAGGGCTGCTTCTCTCCAAACCACTCTGCACTCTACAATTAATCTGTATGAGGGCTGCCTCTCTCCAAATCACTCTCTGACTGACTGGTTTGATATTCTGAAGCAGGTATTTTGAAGCTGCATTCCACATATTTTGCCAAGTACAATACATCATGCCAATTTATACTGGATCTGCAGTTTCTATATACAATCTTCCATTCAGAAATGTGAGTGGAGAGCAGCTTTATCTGCACTGTCATTACCTTTTAATCAACGTGACTAGGTGGTCAACAGTGCTGGATAGTTTTTCCAAATTTTATGTGCAAGTCATGTTTTCATAAGATTGTTGTATTATCATGATTGCTATTTAATTACAAGGCTGTATGTCAATTTGATGAAGGAATCATTTCTGCCATGTCATAAAAATCATGGAACTGCAGTTTCTCCTGTCAGATTTATCAGTTACCAGGCACTTGTGTACAATAAAGTGATTGATGTGACATTTTAATGGATGCTGTTTCAAGGAATCAAATTTATGAGTGACCTAAATATCCTGCGAAAAGATAGAAATTTAGGAGAAGAAGACTGATCCCTATCATAACACTGTACAACTCGAGAAGAATGGGTAGCTTTTTTTGGCTTGATACTGGCATCAGCTGATGGATCAAGCTTAACAATGACAACAATAAAATTTGACATCAAAACTTAAAAGCAGGAGTCCTTCTACGGGAATGGAATTTAACTCTGTGAAAAAACTTGTCAAGACTATTTCTTCTTTTTAACTGCTGAATTTTGAAACCATCCCTGATATTCTTCAGCAATAACAAGATTTTCAAATTAGTGCTTTACAGTTAAGTAATTCTAGGTCAGGGACTGGTATAAGGTGAAATTGTTTGCATTGGCAACACAAACAATAGAAACAATGTTGGAATACCTCTATGCTACTTGCATGTACTGTGGCTCAAAATTCTTTGAATGTGGTAATTATGGAAACTGTACTACCTAAAGCTGACAGCTGATCAAATGGACTCCTCCCATGCGCTAAAAACAACTAAGCCAGAACTAGCCCCAAGTACAATGACTTGAGCAGTTATTACAATAGGGAAAATTAATTCTGCTGGATTAGACAAAACCAGCTTCTGAACGTGCAATGAATGAATTTCAAAATACAAAAAATATCAAAAGTTATCAGCTTGTTTCTTTTAACAATCACCGCTGAAGTCCAGGAAGTAAAAATGATGTCCACACACAAATCTGTATGATTCTTAGATTTTCAATAAAGATTAGAGTGAAATCAATGGGGCCCTCAAGTGAATAGGTACAACAAAATGTGCGGCCCAGAGATCTTTGATGTTTAACTGCATCTCATGCAGCTTGAAAATATTCCAAATTTATTGTTATTTGCATCTGCAATTCCATGTGCTGAAATTTTCAGATGAGCATTTGGAACCATGTGATGCAATCTCTAAAAACAAAACATAAATAACTGCCTAACCTCCACAGCAACAGCTGTGAACAACTGAACTTTCACCAAAAAAACAAAACAAAGGCCATCACCATATTGGGAGTCCGCTTTCATCAGCACATCTTTAACACTAGGAGATACAATATTATTTGCTGTACCATATATACCTGAGCATAAGACAACTTCAAACATTACACAGACCCTGATCTGCAATTGCATACTGTGTTAGCAGTTCAAAGTGCATGTTATTTTTGCTCTGGTAATTGTTCTTTACACAATACACTGATCAAGATCTGCTGGTAAATAATAATAATAATAATAATAATAATAATAATGATAATAATAATAATAATAATAATAATAATAATAATAATAATAATAATAATAATAATAATGATAACAGCAAAAACTTCATTTAAGGAAGAAGTTCAGTATATAATGTACATTTTAGATAAGTTTGGGTGTCTGTAGATAATTGACCTACAAAGCTTTTTCCAATAATAACCCCATCCCAATACTTCTACAAAATGTTACAGGGCTGACCCCCTCCATAAACTTTATTAAAGGAAAAATGTTGTATATTCAGCAGGGTCTGTCATTAAACTGTTTTCACCTCAATGGCAACCCCTCCCCCTCCAAAAAAACACCCCTGCCACACACACACACAGATCTCCATCTGGAATACTACTGTCATCACCACACTGTTAACATTGTAAGGTGCAATATTTACACAGATGTTGACCCAGACCTATAGGGGCAATGCTCAACTGACCTGTTAACCTTAAAACAGTTTAATTTACATAGGAATACTATAGTCCTGATTTCAGGCATGAAAAAGATGCTTAATATTCCATGTGTTTTATACAGCTTGACTCAAAACACAAAAGTTGCTTCCCACATTCACAACAAATAAAACATGGTTTCAGCAGAACATGTTTTCTTACATCCCCTTTGAGTCATAGATTTTTTTTCAGTCAGAAAGCCCATAAGTTTAATCTTTACCCTATCTCACATGACTGTTACCCTACCTCACATGTGACTGTTACCCTACCTCACATGTGACTGTTACCCTACCTCACATGACTGTTACCCTACCTCACATGTGACTGTTACCCTACCTCACATGTGACTTATTCTACGGCACATGATGTCACAAGATCATTTTAATATTCACATTGTTACTCTGAGTTTTGTTTATGCCAATTTATGCACAATGTCCCATCAACTGCTATTTTTCTATTGGTTTAATTCATGCATGATGTCACATCATCTGCTATTCTTCTTTTGTTCTAATTCAGAACTTGTGTTTTGTGTTTTAATCACATTTCTGACAATACAATGAAGAATAAAAAACAATTCTTATATGCTCTTTCTAAAGAACAAAAATGAACTCTCTAATTTTGAATCTTTACATACACCAATGCAATATTTCATTTAAATCTCTCATTTTTTGTAACCTAGAAGGTGAGAAAAATAATCAAACATGAATGTTGATGTCGGAAAGGAAAACCCCACCCTAAGGCTCATAAATAGTGAGCAGGAACTTGACAAAGCTGCATTCCTGCCTTGGACTTTTGACCCCTCAGGATGGACTTTACCATCCATCACCAACTGACTATTATTCTGTATTCTGTATCGGAACCTCTTATGACATATCACTACCATACCTGACGTTCAGAAACTTTAACATAAAATTTTAGCATAAAAATATCTTCAAATTTACAACATAAGGGGCCCCGAGTGGCCGAGTGGTCTAAAGCGCTCTCCGTTACGGATCACTGCCATCTCACCTCTGTCTGCGTGGGTTCGAGTCTCGGATTCGGCGAATGTGGATATGTGAGAAAGCTTGCCAGTAGCTTCTTGTGGGTCAATGGTTCTTTCCGGGGATTTCCCAGTTTCTTCCTCCACCATTATTACTGGCCGCCATGTATAGCCTATCACGTGCTGAAAAATGACGTTAAGCCCTACAACAACAACATAAATTTTGTTGCTGCCATCATCACCATCATAAAAGTGATAAACATGCCCTGCCATGCTAATGCAAGTGATACATATGGCTTGCCATGCTAATGCAAGTAACACATATAGCCTGCCATACTAATGTATGTGATACATATAGCTTGCCATGCTAATGCATGTAATACATATGGCTTGCCATACTAATACATGTGACGCATATGGCTTGCCATACTAATGCATGTGATACATATGGCTTGCCATGTTAATGCATGTGATACATATGGCTTGCTATGCTAATACATATGATACTTAAGGCCTACCATTCTAATGCACATGATACATACGGTTTGCCATGCTAATGCACATGATACATATGACTTGCCATGCTAATGCATGTGATACATAAGGCTTGCCATACTAATGCACATGATACATATGGCTTGCCATGCTAATGCATGTGACACATACGGTTTGCCATACTAATGATAAAATCATAGTATTTCGAATACTTATGACTGATAGCTGAAATTAAACTAATTAACACAAGATCAGGTGGAACAACGTAACTCCAGAGATACTGCTATCCATGGTTCTTTCAAATGCACTTAATCACCTCTATAATATTTTTCCAAATTTTCTTTTCTTCATATGTCACATAAGAATTTCTCTTAACACTGGTTATATAAACTGAGAACTTATTGTGATTTCATGTACTATTGTTTCATTATTACCATTAATGGAACATTCATGTGTGATAAATGCAATTGGGTCTAATCACTAAACAAAATCTGAGTTGCCTCCCACTGCATATAAAACTTACATTAAAGGCCAGTACTTTCTTGCTAATTTTAGTAAGAACTAACATTTGTTACTATTATTAGTAATACAAACTATATTTGGTAACAAGAATGGAAGCAATGCCATAAACACAGAGACTGAAATCCCTCTGATTTAAAATTAAAACAAAAACCAACTGCATGTAATAATTATCACACTTAAGAATTTATTGTGCACCAAGCTCTGGATCTATAGAACTCAATCTTTAGGGAGGAAAATTCCCCCACCCCTCTATTTTAGAGAAAAAGGAGAGGATTTCGATTTTTAACGTAGCTTTAAACAATTTTCAGTCATATGATATGATGTCTGCAGTGTGACAGTTTATAGTGATGTCTAGCATTGGGGCATCATGCCACAGACATGTAGCATGATGTCCACCCAATCACATTATCCTGACACCAGGCCGATCAGTCCTAACACTAACCTCTTAAAGCTGAGCACCTAGTGAGACAGCTGTTAGTATCACTTTATAAATCTTTGGCATGACTCTGCCTGGGATCAAACCTGCGACTTCCTGCATCCGAGGCGGATGCTCTAACCACTAGGCCACCAGAGTGGTCCCCTCTAAATTTAGGAGGAATTTAATGATGAAACAAAAGTATGCCATGCAAAATGATGCATGGGTTTTTGTGTGCAATTCTGCATCCTAGCCTAGACCGTGTTAGCTTATTATTACATGCTCATTTTTTTTCTCCGTTAACTTTACATTGTCAAAATCATTCAATATTTTATGATATTGCACACCTTCATATTGCACTCAAGTGCAAGACACATGTGCCCAACAGTGTATTAGGAACTACTTTGTAAACAAATCATGTACACTGTGTAGTAGACGCTTTACGTTTTGGTTGATTAAATTTGTTTCTGAATGAACTAAAGCAGATATTTCAAAGACTGCCACATATCAGCAGCTTTGGCGCATTCCGCGTTAACTTTTTTGATACAATGTTTCAGATGTAGGCTAGCTATAGATGCCAGACAGGGTCCCTACAAATATCATGCAAGTTATAAGACATAAACTGTTTTCTTTAGCTGGTAATAAAAATGGCAAAAATATACTTACAATTTTACATCCTGAATTTCCTCAAAATGTACTTTCTTAGTTCTGCAAATCCAAATTACATGAGCCATGTCATGGGTTCTCAAGGTTGATCACACATTTCGAAATTGTACTGTAATTTCGAGTATATTCCAAGTGCAGTTACATCCTCCTTACTGCACTCAAAATGAACTAAACATTAAATTCCACAGCGTCTTTTCGATAAATACAATTGAAAGACTTCATAATTTTCCCACATTATGATCTGAATCATTCAATGACAGAATAGAAACACGCATGCCGAGGTGAACACACTTCTGCCTCATGTAGAACTGGCACAGACGCTGCTGGAATCCGATGTAAGTTACTTCATGTACATAAATCCAGACCATAATCACGAAATTGCGTCGAATCAACAAAAATACCAAAACGTATTCATTCCAGATCAAATAGAAAAGTTGTTGCAATGCGCATTCATTCACAATATGACTCCAAATTTCAATTTTAAGTAGACCAAACGCCATTTTCTTTCGAATCTTACGTCTAGTGCACAACCAACTTCAAATTTATCTGAGCAGAGTTACGTGCGCATTAATAATGTTGTTGTGTAATGATGCATCTACGCTTGTGTATTTAGTTTGGAATACGGCATACCTTCAGTTACTTTGTTTCTTGTAGTATATCTTTATTTATATATTTAAGCCTTGGATAGAATAAGAAAATGAGCATATAGTAAAAAGGTTACTGCATCTGTATGAGAAAATATGAACTCGTTTTGTCGGATGGATATACTGCACTCCCAAGGTCATGCAGTATAGCCATCCGAAAAACTCGTTCATATTTTCCCATACAAATGCAGTAACCTCTAATCATCAAGGTTTACTTATTTCTCAGATAGGCTTATAATAAGCAAACAATATTGGACTTGGTAGATTATAATCTTTGATGAAGAGAAAACTTTTGTATTACAGCATTACAACAACATGTGAGCTTTAACTATCTACTTTTCAGTTCAACAATGATTACAATATTTGGTCTTTTTATTAGTCCATTAAATTCAGTGAATCACACGCACATAAAAAATGTCTTCACTGAATATAAATACCCCACCATGATCATCACATGAGAAATTAAGTGACTAAGATAGGTCACACTGGCCTTTTGATGGGTGTGGTGGTGTTGCACTAACCAAGTAGTACCCATAAGCAAACTTTTATAACCCTGAAGTCAACAGTATTTGAATAGTGTATAAGCAACTGACCCACAGGCAAACTTGTATAATGCTGAAGTCAACAGTATTTGAATAATGCATAAGCAACTGGCCTACAGGCAAAACACTGACAAGACGTGCTGTGATGTGTGAAGAGACAGACGGACAGACTTACAATATACTGTATATACTTTTATATAATAGTAGTCCAACTGCAATCACATACACTGACCAGCTGTCACATAATGCACTGACAGACCAGGGCTATTTTATGTTGTCTGTTCTACTGATTAATGTTAACAAAGTGCATAGACCCAGTTCTGCTGGTAAATTATGTGCTGGTAGATTTATATCTAGGCAGTTTGCTGTTGACTCTGACTTGTATGTTAGTACATATGATATGTACCCATTTCATATTGCGTAGGACATTAAAATTTATTGCTTTACAATACTGGGTTGTCCTTGTGTAGTACATTCAAATTTTATTATTGTCTATGTAGGACAGCAAAATTTCTTGCTTACAATACTGGGTTGTCTATGTAGGACAGTAAAATTTCTTGCTTACAATACTGGGTTGTACATTAATGAACTAATAAAATAAAGTAAAATATTCTTTATCATAATTCTAAATTAAAAAGGGTTCTCTTTATCCTGTTACTGCCTGACTCCATGTAACAATCTTCTCCCACTTATCTGTCTGATATTAAACCCACCTGTTTGTTGCTTACTTTACTTATGATACCCAAATACATATTTACAAGGCTGCCCCCCCCTCTATTTTTAACAATGAAAGAGTATTGTGATAGAATGATGCATATAAATAAACTAATATGGGTAAATAGAGAAGTATGCAGGTCTAGTGTTACTATCTAGTTTTAATATGATACATTTTGTACATCAACTGTAAGATGTATCTTATTTATGCAGAAGCTTAATGTTGGAACTGTTATCTTTATCTGATAATGTCTATCCACAGCTTACAGCACAGCACTCTTACCAAACTCATGATAAAGTAACCAATAGGCAGATTGGCCAGGAAGGTGTGTTAGTCTATCCCCTATGTACCATATATACTCACTTATAAGTCAAACTGCAAACAACAAAGATCCTGATCTGTTGTAGCATAATACACCTGCAGATCAAAGCAAACTGTAAAGAACCCAATCTGCCAGTGCATTATGAAATGGCAGATCTGGGTATGTGCAGTTTGCAGTAGGACTGATCTTATAAGTGAGTATATATGGTAGATTAATTATTATAACCCTTTTCATACCAAAATACCATAATTATAACCCTTTTCATACCAAAATACCATAAATCTTTGCAGATCTCTCAGCAGATCTGGGTATGTGCAGTTTGCAGTTGGCCTCATAAAACCCAGTATATACCACAGATTAATTATCATGACCCTTTTTCATCCCAAAACCGTTGTAGATCCCATAATCGTTGTTGTAAATCCCATAATCGTTGTAGATCCCATAACCGTTGTAGATCCCATAACCGTTGTAGATCCCATAATCGTTGTAGATCCCATAATCGTTGTAGATCCCATAATCGTTGTTGTAAATCCCATAATCGTTGTAGATCCCATAATCGTTGTAGATCCCATAACCGTTGTAGATCCCATAATCGTTGTAGATCCCATAATCGTTAGTGAAAAGTTACACCCTCTGCCTGTACACTATGTGCAAAATATTTTAGTAATGGTGTTATGGTGATTCTATATGTTGATGTGTGACTTATAATTACTGATTTGCTGTTGCTTGTGATTTTAATTCTTAAAAAGGTTGAAACTTGAAATATATCATGAAACAGTCTCTAAATTCATTTTTGCATTCAAAAGTTCTCTATACGGTCGGTTTAGATTGTTATACAGAACTTGTTAGCAGTGGAAATAAAGTTTTCAAAAGCATTGTCTCTAGGTCTTTCATGAGAAAAAAAGGTTTCTTTTCTGAATAAAGTGTCAAATTGTTCAAATATATGAGACGTATGTGAACAGTAAATATGACTTGTATGTGACAAAGTTGGAATAATTCAGCCTTCCTTGCCAGAGGCAACTATAAATTGTTTTCAAAATGTAAAGTATACCTACATGTATCTATGAAAAAACATATTTGGAATACACAGTCTTTCTCCCGCACGCCAAATGAAACTTTATATTCTCTCCTACAACTAAACAACTACTATATATTTGCTCCTATTTCAAATTTGTTGCTTTGAGCCAGCAGTTACTAAAATTGGCTGTAAAATTACCTTTTTCTACTATATCTTTCCTCCTTTCAAAATGGTTCTAATTAATTGTAGACCTGATAATTACTGCTTAAGTCAAATCCAAATGCAGGCTACACAGACCCAGATCTGCCATTGCACTGTTCACCTGCAGACTACAAAGACCCGGATCTGCCACTGCATTATTGCATTATTCACATGCAGACTACACAGACCCGGATCTGCCATTGCATTATTGCATTATTCACATGCACTATACACAGACCAGGATCTGCCATTGTGTTATTCACCTGAATATCTGTATGCAGTTTGTTACAAGTAATCATCAGATGAAAAAAGACAACATTATGGGATGGCAGATCAGACAACATTATGGGATGGCAGATCAGACATTATGGGATGGCAGATCAGACAACATTATGTGATGGCAGATCAGGGAACATTATGTGATGACAGATCAGACAACATTATGTGATGGCAGATCAGACAACATTATGTGATGGCAGATCAGGCTCCATGTTGTTTGCAGTTGGACCTTACTTATAAATGAGTATACACAGTATTTTTGCAAACTGTATATTCTTAACACCTGGCCATACACAATATTTTTGCAAACTGTATATTCTTAACACCTGGCCATACAGAGTATTTTTTGCAAACTGTATATTCTTAACACCTGGCCATACACAATGTTTTTGCAAACTGTATATTCTTAACACCTGGCCATACACAGTATTTTGCAAACTGTATATTCGTAACACCTGGCCATAAACAGTATTTTGCAAACTGTATATTCTTAACACCTGGCCATACAAAGTATTTTTGCAAACTGTATATTCTTAACACCTGGCCATACACAGTATTTTTGCAAACTGTATATTCTCAACACCTGGCCATACACAGTATTTTTGCAAACTGTATATTCTTAACACCTGGCCATACACAGTATTTTGCAAACTGTATATTCTTAACACCTGGCCATACACAGTATTTTGCAAACTGTATATTCTTAACACCTGGCCATACACAGTATTTTGCAAACTGTATATTCTTAACACCTGGCCATACAAAATATTTTGCAAACTCTATATTCTTAACACCTGGCCATACAAAGTATTTTGCAAACTGTATATTCTTAACACCTGGCCATACACAGTATTTGGAAACTGTATATTCTTAACACCTGGCCATACAAAGTATTTTGCAAACTGTATATTCTTAACACCTGGCCATACACAGTATTTGGAAACTGTATATTCTTAACACCTGGCCATACACAGTATTTGGAAACTGTATATTCTTAACACCTGGCCATACACAGTATTTTGCAAACTGTATATTCTTAACACCTGGCCACTTCTAAAACATCTTGTGAAAAATATAGGCTGTCCCCTTTTGTAACCAGCATAAACCCAAAGCAGTAATGACATACTGCGCCAACAATAAAGGGTCTACATCTGTCTATGGTATGTGTAAAACATAACAAGTCCAAGTTCACTATGATATTAATAAATGCCTTTAAATTTCAGTCTAACCCATTGACATTTGCTCTCTCTCTCTCTCTCTCTCTCTCAAACCTGCTGCAAACATCTGCCACAGACATATTCACTTTTATAGTAAATCTTACCCTTTCACTACCAGTGTCATCAATGGGAGATAAGTCATCATAATCTCCAACTGATGTCAGGAAATAAACATCCAGGAAGTCCTGGCCTGTTTAAAACCCTATTGATAATCTGATCCATATGTTGCAGACAGTGTTGAAGTGCTTCTTAGCAACTGAATAAAATACATCTGCAGATGTCAATCATAATTACATATTTCACAAACAAGACTTCTGACTCCTACTGGAAGATCAGTTTTTGAGCTAAATTTGTACTATTTCTATTAGAAAACCCAGAGACCAAAGCAAGTTATTTAACAAATCACTGCCAGGGAGTGTGTATGTGTAATGTTTGGCTTAGCTATTAACAACCTTTTGGAATACTGACATTCTCATTTTTCTTCCTTCAGTGGGAGTTAACTTGACCTACGACATTTTGACCATGAAACCCTTTGACCCTGAAATCCTTACCCTAAGTTCAAGCCATCCACAAAGTTTGGGTCATGTCTGCGATGTAGAACTAATCTTACTGTATCAACATTCTCCTTTTTTCAGTCAGTGTCCATGACATTTGACCTTTTGACCCCCAAATAAAGAGGTCTCCCTTATACCAAGTACAAGCTGTCCACAAAGTCTGGAAACTATAGATGAATGAAAACTCAAGTTATTGTGCAGAAACAATTTTTCTTCCTTCAGTCTCACTGACTTGGACCTTTGACCTTTTGAGTACAAAATGGATACAGTTCTTTCTTACCTTAAGTGCAAGCCATCCACAAAGTTTGGTAATTGTAGATGTTGTACAGCTCAAGTTATTGTGTGCAAACCATTTTTCTTTTTCAGATCAAGTGACCTTGACTGATTGGTTACTTTCTTACCCCAGATGCAATCCATCCAAAAAGTTTGTTAACTGTAGGCAGTGGACAACTAAAATTATTGTCCAGAAATGAAGCTAGTAATGGGTGTACAGTCAGACAGACAGACAGATAGATATACCATAATATGCTTTGTCTTATGTTGTTTCCTGTAAGCTGACCAACCTAAAATCCCACTGACTCCATACTGTTTCTGACATGGTATTTTTTAGCAGACATTGTTTCCTGACATTTAGTTTGTTCTGGATTTTTTGGTTATCAAAACCTCCTCCAAATTTCTGTATCTTAGTACTGACCAACCAGAATGCTTCATAGTTCTTCAGCTGACAACTGGAACTAATCAAGAATATAAATTTTTATGTATTACACAAATTTTTGTTTTTAAAAACAAAACCTACCCAACAACTCAACTTTCTTAAAAACTGTTACAGGAAACAATACTTTTTTACTTGGCCTAAGAAGTTAAGGGAAACATTTCTTACAAACCCAGTTAACTGGTAATGAGAAGGCCAAGGCAAATTAAACAATGATTTAAGAGTATTTTGTTCCAAAAGGGAAAAACAAAAATTTAGAGCGTACATTGTTAGAGCTGTTGGCATTTTACAAATGAAATGTTGGCAGAATACCCAAGATGCACTACAACCAGTTGGATAAAATAAACAGTACACAGCAAAAACAATGCTAGCTGGAACATGAATGGAATTTAGCAAGTTAAATTTCACCACCTATTAACTTTTCCTGAAATACTATTAGCATAAGTGAACATTTTGAAAGTAACTTTCAGGTACTGTATAGGGGTCGACCACATAAATTTTTTGTGAGGGTTAGGCAGTGGGGCTGGAATTTTTGGAGAAAAAAAAAAAATCTTATGTCCCCAAATATCTTGAAAAAAATATTCATGATTTGCATAATTTGTGGAAAAAGAGAACTAGTTATCACCATTATATCATTCATGTTGGAAACAAAATGTCTTGGTTTAAAAGAAAATCCAATCAATCCCCAACCCTAACAATAAACTGATCAATCCCATACAGAACAGGCACAACTCTGACAGTGGTTACAAATTCTGGGCTGTCAGTCATATGGGCACAAAACCTTTAGTCAATGGTGACTCCTACACATAATCTGATATGGTACATTAAGGAAACAAGGTCATTCAAAGGACATAGTATAATTAGGGCAATGCACCAAAGTTTATTTCCTCACTATTTCCTGAAGCATATATGATTTCGATTCATCAGACATACAAGTCTGAAACATGGTCTTATGCATCATGTCAAATATCATGGGAAATTGCACCTTCTCTAGTGATAATACCGGTAACACAACTGTCCAATTCTTGAATGGAAAATGGGTGTAAATGGACTTGAAGTAATTAAATGCATCTACATCCAAATTCACTGATATAAAGCTTTAGTGAAAATAAGACAACTATCCAACAACTCTTGAACAAAAAATGGGTGTAAATGGACTCTAAGTAATTAAATGCATCTACATCCAATTTCACTGATATAAAGACTCTAGTGATGAGAAATAAACACTTTCAGTATATAAATAGATGTATATGATGATCTGGAAAGCATTTATTATACTTAGCTGAATTTGATGTCTTTGTTATATATTTTAAAAATCTGCACAAAGATCGCCCTTTCCTTCTGAATGAGACCACTCCTTAATAACAGAAAGGTATGGAAATAAGCCAATTCGCTTTACTTCAAAATAACGATCATGCATTATCTTGCAAAATCTCAACATTCCAAAAGGAGGCACTCACAGCTGGGACATTTACAAACAATCATAACTTTAGAATATGAAAAGTTTAACAATTACAGCCTGGAGGATTTACAGTTTTTAACTGTCAAACAACTAAAAGAATTCTTAAGTCTAAACAATGAGACTGTCAATGGACAAAAGGCCATGCTAGTGTCACTTATTTGTGCTTAAATTTGCTGGAAAAAGGACACTTCTCAGATGAAAAAAAGATTCTAAGTGTCATGTTAACCTTCAACTGCCAATTGATCCAACATTTTATAAACTGTTGTGACTTTCCAAAACTAATGAATGGACAAGAGATTTTTAAAAATACTATTATTATAGGGCTAAAATTTATTTATTTCAGGTGCTATGGTATTTTGTGCAAGTTTTAGAAGAGAAGATATATTTGTGTTTAAATTTTGTAAATTCTCTCCATAAATTTAATAACAGTATGTCTGTGATAGACTAGTAGCTCTTCAGTCACTGTTAAATTCAGAGGTTAAAATCCTGGGTGAATACAGTATTATCAGCAACCACTCCAAGGAAATGGTGTCAAGTTACAGTGCTAGCTGAGAAAGTGAAACAAAGAAGCCAGTAGGACAGTTGGATTATGTATTTGTAAAGCTAATTAAAATCAATTGTAGCAAGTTTGCCTTAATACTTAAACGCTAAAATTAGTGACCAGTTGTAGGGAAATTTGAATCTCTTTTAGTAGGTATAAAGTGCTTAAAATAGAGTTGGGTAGTTATAGTTTAATTTTGAATTAATTTGCTGATAAGGATAAAGTTTACAAGTAATTTCCTACTTAATATTATATTTTTGGAAATTCTAACATACAGTATCAGTGGGAAAAGAGTGTGTATGGAGAGTAAATATATGACTTTACTTTGGATTACATAATTTAGATTTTGTGCATTTTGATATGTAGATTAGAGTTAGATAAAGGGTCTGCATCTAACACAACCAGACCAGAAGTTTAGTTTAGAAAAGGTCTTCAGGGAATACTCTGCAAGGGAGGCAGCATGAAGAACTAGAGGTATCAAAGTTACATTCAATATAGAAAAGAAAAACCCTCTTGCTTGTGACTAATTCCCCATAGCGCAGTTCCATCAAAGAGGTGCTACTACACTATTCCATCAAAAAATAAAAAAGTTAGCTCTTCAGTTATGAAAGAAACAAATTTTAAAAAAGGACACGCATACACATTTTTTACTGAAGGACATATCACTGATATCAAAGTCTCAAGGAACAGTGAATCCTTATTTGTGAAGGTACAAAATGGATTGAATCCATGAAAAAGAAAAATACCAATTTTTTTAGTGTTTGATGTCACGTCAGGTATGCTGCTTGTGACTGTCTTGCAGGGCAGTTAATTAATCAGCGGTGTAGTGCCAAATAAATTAGCAAGAGAACGCAATAAAGAAATAAGGGAACATGTTACTCAGATGCGGGGGAACAATGGTGAACACAAAAAGTAAGGGCATGCATAAAAAAAGGAGGCCAACACCATTCCCACAGTACTACACCCTTGTAATTAATATAATATTATCTTCTGACCTTATTTGTACAAGTAAAGAAAACACAAAATACTACATATGTGCATACAACTTAATCCTGTTAAATAACGCTTCCTTTTATTCCATGTAAATATGCTGTAGATTATTTGCTACACTTGTGTAATGTATTCATATAATGGGGAGTTGTTTTGTGCTAAAAGAGATAACTCCACCCCACTGTCATCTGACTCTTGGTTGAGAGTACATGTATGCATCACAAATTTATATCTTGATTTCAAATATGTTAAAGCAAGAAGTTAAAGTGCAAAATATTCAGACACTCTTCCAACATGCATAGTGCAAATGGGTATATTTCCATTAGCCTACTCAGGCACTCTTCCAACAGGCATAGTGCAAATGGGTCTATTTCCATTAGCCTACTCAGGCACTCTTCCAACATGCATGGTGCAAATGGGTCTATTTCTATTAGCCTACTCAGACACTCTTCCAACATGCATGGTGCAAATGGGTATATTTCTATTAGCCTACTCAGACACTCTTCCAACATGCATAGTGCAAATGGGTCTATTTCTATTAGCCTACTCAGACACTCTTCCAACATGCATAGTGCAAATGGGTCTATTTCCATTAGCCTACTCAGGCACTCTTCCAACAGGCATAGTGCAAATGGGTCTATTTCTATTAGCCTACTCAGACACTCTTCCAACATGCATGGTGCAAATGGGTCTATTTCTATTAGCCTACTCAGACACTCTTCCAACAGGCATAGTGCAAATGGGTCTATTTCCATTAGCCTACTCAGGCACTCTTCCAACATGTATAGTGCAAATGGGTATATTTCCATTAGCCTACTCAAACACTCTTCCAACATGCATGGTGCAAATGGGTCTATTTCTATTAGCCTACTCAGACACTCTTCCAACATGCATGGTGCAAATGGGTCTATTTCTATTAGCCTACTCAGGCACTCTTCCAACAGGCATAGTGCAAATGGGTCTATTTCTATTAGCCTACTCAGACACTCTTCCAACATGCATGGTGCAAATGGGTCTATTTCTATTAGCCTACTCAGACACTCTTCCAACAGGCATAGTGCAAATGGGTCTATTTCCATTAGCCTACTCAGGCACTCTTCCAACATGTATAGTGCAAATGGGTCTATTTCCATTAGCCTACTCAAACACTCTTCCAACATGCATGGTGCAAATGGGTCTATTTCTATTAGCCTACTCAGACACTCTTCCAACATGCATGGTGCAAATGGGTCTATTTCTATTAACCTACTCTGACACTCTTCCAACATGCATGGTGCAAATGGGTCTATTTCTATTAGCCTACTCTGACACTCTTCCAACATGCATAGTGCAAATGGGTCTATTTCCATTAGCCTACTCACTCTTCCAACATGCATGGTGCAAATGGGTCTATTTCTATTAGCCTACTCTGACACTCTTCCAACATGCATGGTGCAAATGGGTCTATTTCTATTAGCCTACTCTGACACTCTTCCAACATGCATGGTGCAAATGGGTCTATTTCCATTAGCCTACTCACTCTTCCAACATGCATGGTGCAAATGGGTCTATTTCCATTAGCCTACTCACTCTTCCAACATGCATAGTGCAAATGGGTCTATTTCCATTAGCCTACTCTGACACTCTTCCAACATGCATAGTGCAAATGGGTCTATTTCCATTAGCCTACTCAAAGAGGAAAATATGCTGCTAATTTATAGACCTTTTCCTAATTCTGACCAGTTTTGCTCAGTTAAATTTAGTAACCTTAATGTGGACTTCACTGTCCATTTTATGTAATCAAACCTGTGTATAATGACTGCTCAGAGGACATCTTTATTGACATGTGGTCTTTAGATACAAGTAACAGTTGTTAAAGTGGATTCAAGAGAAGTGAGGTACAGATAGACAAGAAAAAAATGCTGAAGGAATGAGGATTATATTTTTCAATACAGCTGATTAATTAATATATGAGATAATTAATTCAGATAGAGGATAAATGTAACATTAATTTCACCTCTTATATTCTCCAGTTGCTATATGCAATACATGACCATCAATGTGCCTGGTAAATGATTACTGGTTGCACTGTGCAGGAAGTCATTATATGCAGGGAAATTTTATGGAATATCTTACTTTAAACAATATTTATACAAGAAAACATCTTCACATATAATTTAAACAATGCAATACCTAGGGATTCAGCAGAAGCTTATCATATACCATCTCCCCTGTTACAATGAAAGTTCTAACAATCAATATTTTACCTACTGTTTGGAAAGTACAGAATGTTTGAGGGGTCTCAAGAAACAAAAGTCTTGATGGGCAGCTGGTCACTATGGTGATGGTTAAACTGTAAATTTACCTATTAGAATATAGCTAATACATTATACCACATCTTCAAAGTTTGTTCTATAGGATGCCATTATCCAACGGCAGTTTTAATGTTCTGAAGCATATTTTGCCATGTAACATGTTGATTTATACAACGGCAGTTTTAATGTTCTGAAGCATATTTTGCCATGTAACATGTTGATTTATACAACGGCAGTTTTAATGTTCTGAAGCATATTTTGCCATGTAACATGTTGATTTATACAACGGCAGTTTTAATGTTCTGAAGCATATTTTGCCATGTAACATGTTGATTTATACAATGGCAGTTTTAATGTTCTGAAGCATATTTTGCCATGTAACATGTTGATTTATAAACTATTTGAGGTCAGAATATGGAATGGGTATTAATGGATTCTCAAATTTCAGATTTTGTAAGACTTTTGAGTGTGGCAAAATAATCCAAAAAGATGATAAAATTTGCATTTCAAATTTATTGATCTAAGTATAGCTCATGTTTCAGCTGTCAAAATGGAAAATTTCTCTTGTAACTAAAGATGTTGCCACAGGGTACTGCAATGGCTGTTCTAACTTTGTCTATTTTTGAAACCAATGTGTATGCAGGGGTGTATAGCCACAAAAGGATGCTCTCATTTCATCGAATTTACTCTGAAAAACCAGGGTATTTGTTCAGGACTTTGAATTTGCAAAGATCAAATATGATTTGAGGGACATTTTGATAACCACAGCAACAATTTATGAATACAGAATTTTGCAATATTGAGTTTTGCTGCTTTTAGGTGAGGACAAATATGTATCCCAAAAGGTGGAAAAAAATCTGGTTTCTGTGTACAAATTCTGGTATCTGGGCCTAAAGTCAATAACGTGCGATTGAATGGATTTTAGAGGACAGTTTGGTTGCATAATTAATGGCTGGTTTGTTTCATCTGAGATAATGCATTGCTTCATTTGCAATAATATAGAGGCTTTCCAAAGGGGAAAATATAAATGCTCCCAGACAAAGTCGAAGTTCTTGATTGTGTTTTTTCGGATCAAGGATCTAAGTATATGACTTGCATGCAGATCAATACACAATCGAGCCATAGTCAAGTTACATCTCACTAAAGACCAGTATAACTAATAAGAACTTCTGATCTGCTCCCCAGTCTGTGTTTGGCATGACTATTAAATCCAGTGGATATAGGGGTTATAACATTTACCCTGTTTGCCATGACTATTAAATCCAGTGGATACAGGGGTTATAACATTTACCCTGTCTGCCATGACTATTAAATCCAGTGGATACAGGGGTTATAACATTTACCCTGTTTGCCATGACTATTAAATCCAGTGGATACAGGGGTTATAACATTTACCCTGTTTGCCATGACTATTAAATCCAGTGGATACAGGGGTTATAATGTTTAACCTGTTTGCCATGACTATTAAATCCAGTGGATACAGGGGTTATAACATTTACCCTGTTTGCCATGACTATTAAATCCAGTGGATACAAGGGTTATAACATTTACCCTGTTTGCCATGACTATTAAATCCAGTGGATACTGGGGTTATAACATTTACCGCTGAGGTATCTAATACAAGAAGAAAAGTTAGTTTAAGGAAGAAAAAAAATAAGGTAAAAAAGAGTGGTCTCCATCACAACAGGGAGTGTGAATGAATAATTGATGGGAAATTGCCTACAAGTTGCTAGAGCAATTGATACTGGTACCCAAAGGCCAGTGAGGTCAAAGTCTGTTCCTACATACTCATCATCATTATCTAGGTCACTCACATTATGGTATTCCTATAATGGTAAGTAAGGACAAATCTGACTGACATTACACAGTGATGAAGAGTATGAACCAAGCCCTGCTACACCTGTAGTATTATATACTAATGGAAAACAGCAAATTATGTAGTTTAGGACCATTCTCTTAAACATACAGGCACATCTGGTTCAATGTTTCTGGTGATTTGGCACCATGCTGTATCTGGTAAACTTAATCTACAATTAGCACAAGTACAGTAGGGGGTCTAGTACCATCTGAACTGTGGCTAACAGTATTATCCTAAAATTCTCCGGTCTTGTTTATGTGTGGACATGAATTCAATGATTTGCCAATTTTGCTGTCAGAAGAAAGATGTAGACTGACTGACCAAAGGAGAGGTCTGAAAGGTTACACCTCAAGCATACACAGAACAATATTAAATCAGGGGTGAAACCCATCAAGCTTCTCACCTGGAAGCCTTAAAGAGGACTACAGCAGAAGAAAAAAAGAAAGTGATAAGTTATCAACCATTATAATTACAAAGAATTCTCTATTCACTGGAGCATTTCTAATAGGTGAAGAGAAAACTTCACAGGAAGTGTAAATACACATTAGTATGATGTCTTAATTGATAACAAATGTAAGCAAAAACACTTTAATATTCAGCTACAAGGTTTCCATTCTACAAATCTATGTGCAACTGAGATAAGTACAGATTATTCTATCAGCAAGAAAACATTTCACAATGAACTGTGTGAGAAATGGATACCGATTAATCGTCAAATTTATACTACAGTTTCAAGATGTATGACAGCAGCTTTCTGTGTTCTAAATTCTGGTAATCCACAGCTAGGCAACTGTCTAACTGGCAATCCACAGCTAAGCAAATGTCTAACTTGTATTCCAAATATGGGCATTAACAATGGCAATAATGATTATGACATCAGACACTATCAAGTCTCCAGCTGTATCAGTCACAGAAAGGAAATTTTTTTTAAACTGAATGACTTAGCAAGTAACATTTCTCCAAGCAGATAAAGCAACATTTAAAAAATAAGAAACATTGATGCCAAGAAAGAAGTAGAAGTACATGACGAAAGTGCAAAAGAGAGCTGACATTATACAAATTAGAATCAAAGTCATTGTCAAACAATCAACTGGCTACACAATATTCTCTCAAGTGATACCAGTTACATCAATGGGGGGGGGCGGGGCCTCAAAGGGTATTGTCAAAGTAAATTTGGGTACCCTTTATTACTTTTTTAATAACCTTTTGTCACCTCACTCCATGATATATCTGGCATCATATCCATGCATATAATCCAACTAATACAAAATATAATTTCAATTTTGTGCATCAGGAATATATGCCAGAACATAAGCCTAAAAGAATACTGTACCCTGTATTATGTAAGAAGATGGTCTTAATGGCAAGGAGGACTTTAGGTTGATTACCTTTACTATCAATTATGTAAGAAGATGGTCTTAATGGCATCAAGGACTTTAGGTTGAATACTGTACCCTGTATTATGTAAGAAGATGGTCTTAATGGCAAGGAGGACTTTAGGTTGATTACCTTTACTATCAATTATGTAAGAAGATGGTCTTAATGGCATCAAGGACTTTAGGTTGAATACTGTACCCTGTATTATGTAAGAAGATGGTCTTAATGGCAAGGAGGACTTTAGGTTGATTACCTTTACTATCAATTATGTAAGAAGATGGTCTTAATGGCATCAAGGACTTTAGGTTGAATACTGTACCCTGTATTATGTAAGAAGATGGTCTTAATGGCAAGGAGGACTTTAGGTTGATTACCTTTACTATCAATTATGTAAGAAGATGGTCTTAATGGCATCAAGGACTTTAGGTTGAATACTGTACCCTGTATTATGTAAGAAGATGGTCTTAATGGCAACCAGGTATTTAGGTTGAATACTGTACCCTGTATTATGTAAGAAGATTGCCTTAATGGCAACCAGGTACTTAGGCTGAATACCTGTACCTGAAAAAGTTCTGCAGCAGCAAAATCTCTATAAGGAGGTATGTTTCTCTATCCCACCAGTATCAAAAAACTTTGCTAAAAAATGTCTCAGTGATACCAAGAAAGCTACAGGACTTGATCAGTTTGGTCCACGCCTTCTTCTGCCTCTGCTATTGTAGATAGCACAACATTCATAATCAGTTTATGTATTGCAACCTCATCTGTCCCCAAAATATGGAAAACTGCAAAAGTAACTCCTATTCACAAATCTGGTTCTAAGGATGATGCTGATAACTACCGGCCAATCTCAATACTACCAAACTTGTCAAAATTGATTGAAAAACATGTCCATGTGTAATGTGGCAAATTTTGAAGACTTATTGAAACTTAATGTTGAATAAATTGTGCATTGAAGTCATCATAGTCATGCTGGAAAGGTCTTGAGAAAGTTCACTGATATTTCTCTTATTTCATCTCTGAAACATAAAAGGGTCTACGTTTAAGCTTCAGTGGAACTGACCGAGTCATCGTAATGGTATAGTGACAGAGAGTACATTTGAATTACTGACCAAATCGGTTGGAGGAAACTTTATGTCAAATAATTGATCTTCAAAGGAAAGCTAATTGCAGCATATTTTAGGCTGTTAAAATCTGATGAAAGACATGATTATTTTGGGGGAAGGTTTAGGAACAGTTGTTCCGATTGGTCAGAATCATTTAGGCGTACACTTTGGGAGACTGAGAATTTATAGGAGCAACTTTAGACAAATTTCTTCAGTCCAATTTTGCCTTGTGAGAAGACAAAAGGTCCGACTCCTTGGGAAACTTGAGAATAGTGTTTTCCCTCGTAGAGAGGCCAGATAGCTGTCTTAAAAGGGAAGGACAGGCTATAGTGCTAGGACGCATGGTTTGTGTGGAAAAGAAACAGCATTAAGGGAACAGTTTATACCCTCCCGAGAAGGAAAAAAGGAAAACCCTATGAGTCAGAGGGAAATCCGCGTCTAAGAGAGGTCGGAAGAATCAGGGTCAGAAAGGGGACCAAAGCGCATGCATTAGACGTGGAAGAACAAGACAAGAGGAGACAGACGCCAGGTGATGCTGTCAAGCATGGAAATTGTACTCTCTAATTCACCACTCGTAACATGATGTAAATTGAACACTGTGACTAAATTCTATCAATGTAAATCTGCTGGATTGAAAGTGGAATTTTGGTTATGTATTAATTGATTGAACTTGTTTTTAGTAAATCTGTCGGATTGAAAGTGGAATTTTGGTTATGTATTAATTGATTACATTTATTTTAGTAAATCTGTTGGATTGAAAGTGAAATTCTGGTTATGTATTAACTGATTAAATTTATTTTTATTTATTGGTAAAGGGGGCTTGTAGTTGTTTATTTCTTTCAATAGCCTTGCTCAGTTATCTGTTAACGTTCCATCTATCTGTCCACACTGGGCAATAACACCGTGGGAGGTCATTCCCTAGTTAACGATCGCCAAATCAATTAAGGAGACTTTATTGTTTTAAAACCGCCCCACCCCACCCCCACCCCCATTACACCATGACTCATTCATGTCATATTTAACCAAACACTTGGTGTTACACCCTAATCAATCAGGCTTTAGACAGAAACATTCATGTGAGACTGCCTTGATCTCCCTAACTGATAAATGGCTTCAAGCACTTGACCAAGGTAGAATAATAGGATCTGTATTTGTAGATTTCAGGAAAGCTTTTGACATGGTGGATCATGAAATCCTTTTGAAGAAACTGAAAATCTACCAATGTGTTGAAAGCACAGTTAGATGGTTTACTTCATACTTAAGTGAGAGAACACAACATGTTTATTCTGTCTGAACCTGAAACAATTAGATGTGGAGTACCACAAGTCTCAATTCTAGGTCCATTACTATTTATTTTATTTATTAATGACCTACAACTTGTACTAAGGGACTCAATATCATCTACAGATCTCTATGCAGATGACACAACATTGTCAGACATCCAAAACACAAAGCATGAACTCAAAATTTCTTTACAGAATGCCCTAAACAAACTAGACAACTGGTGCACATGTAATGGCATGGTGGTAAGTACTGGTAAAACTAAAATATTACTTATCTCAACACAGCAAAAAAGGACAAAATTTGATAGTGATGAACTATGTCTGACATGGAAGGATATAAATTTGCAAATGGTCTGTCATGATAGACTACTTGGTGTTTTGGTAGACAATAACCTATCATGGACTGAACATATCAAACATATCAGTAAAAAAGTCAATTCAAGTTTATGGCTTCTCAGTAGGATAAGACATTTTCTGCCTGAAAGGCACAAAAAACTTTTATAACAGTTACATACAACCCTATTTAGACTACTGTAATACAGTATGGGGTAATTCAGATGATAAAAACTTAGCAAAGCTGGCACATCTTCAAAAAAGAGCATTTGGGCTAATATCAATACAGAAAGAAAGCAAGGAAAATTTAGCTGGTAAGTTAAAAATATTACCTATTAAAGACCGAATCTGTTTGAGAAAAGCCAAATTAATGTACAGGATATCCAATAATAGTGCTCCTGAATATTTACAATCACTATTCCAGTATAGGCTACCTGGTAATACTCCCCACTTGCAATCCATGTCTACCAAACAGTATAAAATTCCCAAACCAAATAAGGAATTATTTAAAGAAAAGTTTCCAATACTCTGGAACTTTGCTCTGGAATAGTATTCCAGTTGAGATTAGAAATGTCCACTCTATTTCCTTTCTTCCAAACCCAGTATATCCAGTGCCTTCAGAGATGCAGCTAAAATAAATAAATTCCTTTGTATGAGGGCCTCAAGGTAGATTAGCTCTTAGCTAATGGAGTTACCCACTTTAAATAAAGTCTTTACACACACACACACACACACACACATAAAATTGTCATTAGATATACAGCTAACCTCTGACTTGTGCAATAGTTGCATTTCAAAGAGTGTTCATGAACCTCCAAATCACATAACTTGATATTTTTGGTTTCGCTGCCTTTAATTTTCATTGAAAATATGTAATTCGATTAACATTAATTCATTCACTTTAGCCATTTACAAATACAATTGTTTTGTTTCCGACAAATAATTTCATTATTTTTAAGTCTTAAAAAAAATTCATAAGAAACTGAATTAACACAAAATTTATGTCAGTCAAAATCTTGTTAAGTATTAACAGTCCTGAGCAATAAATCATGGGCAACATCCCCAACTCCTTGGGGTGGATCAAAATTCAAAATTCTAGAACTGTTACCACAGCTGTACCTACCTAACAACCTCCATCAATCATATCCCAAGGTTTCAAGTCTCTAATATTGTGTAGAAGAAGGCATTCTGTGACAAGCCTGTCACCCCTGTGACCTTGATTAGAACTGGAGTGACCCCAGTTTGTAGAAGAAAGCATTTTTGTGTGTCACATTTGCTCAGCCCAGCTATCAGGAAGTGTATAAACATGGGTATTATTATAGCATTTGATGTCTAAACATTGCCACAGGCTAGTGTTAATCCTTTATGCAAGGTTACCATGACCGCCAGCCAGGCTATAGTTCAGCCAGCTAGACAAAGGCTTGTAGTATTTACACCTGTGAAGTGTTGAAACTCGAGCATGAAAGTCTCATGGGAGGACACATGGGAATTGCCAAGATGCATGGTCGTCTTGTCATGGAATTCTATTGGCCAGGGTTCCGAGGAGATGTTAAGCGGTTCTGTCTCTCCTGTGACAAGTGTCAGAGAATGGCACCGAAAACGGATCATTGATCCGTCCCCTTTGGGAGTGCACCCTGTATCGATGAACCATTTCGACACGTCCTGGTGGATTTGATCGGACAGATGAAACCCACGTCAGCACAAGGAAATAAGTATATTTCAATGGTCGTAGATTATGTTGCACGCTATCCGGAGGTTGTCGTGTCGCGTACAGTAGTCGGAAACTGTCTGCTGCCGAGAAGAACTACTCCGTATCAGAGAGGGAATGCCTCGGAATTGTGTTTGGGATATCACGGTTCAAGCAGTACTTATACGGGGGGAAGTTCATACTGGAGACCGACCACCAACCCCTCGCCTATCTCGCACAGGCGAAATTGTTGAATAGACGCTTGATGCAATGGTCGCTGTTCTTACAGCAGTACCAGATGCAGATCAGATACGTGAAAGGAACCAAGAACGTAGGCACCGATTTCATGAGCAGAAGCACTGAAATGGCATAGATCAAGCAGTAGATAACCATATGTTGTGCGTATATTCGTGTCCGTAGTCAGCGTGAAGTGTCGTTATGATTTTCTTCTTTAATTGTGTGTAGTAATGCACATTTGCATTTGGAGCAATTATGGGGGAATAAAATCCTGATTTTATTCTCAAGTGTGGGGGGTGTGTCATGTTTGCTCAGCCCAGCTATCAGGAAGTGTATAAACATGGGTATTATTACAGCATTTGATGTCTAAACATTGCCACAGGCTAGTGTCAATCTCTTATGCAAGGTTACCGTGACCGCCAGCCAGGCTATAGTTCAGCCAGCTAGACAAAGGCTTGTAGTATTTACACCTAGGCGTTAAATATTTGTTCAGAGATCAAAGGAAGCCCGCAGGGTGAATGGGGCATGTTCTCATCCATCTCCACGTGGACACACTGCGAGAGGACATTGTCCGCTAAGTTTTGATTGGATCAGTTCGCAGCGACATCCAATCGGAATTAAGATAGAGGGAGTGATTACAACTTAGATCTGAATTATAACTTCAAACTCGCAAGCAAAAAGTTAGTTTCTCCTGGGAAGATTTCTAAAGAAAAAGGGTTACTCCGTGAAACCACTTGTAATTTGGCAGTAAAACTTAGAGAGTAGATTCTAAAAGAAGAAAAGCTTCAAAAATTTCAGTAAGTTATTTCCTCCATTTTTGCAGAATATGACGGCATCATAATTGTAATTATTTGTAGCATGTATACTTAATTACTGGGATATTTTAGTATGTAGAATTACCTTTGTAGTGTTTCACTTACATGCATATTTGAGGAATGGGCTTGAGTTTTATGTAGAGAATTATGTAGATTTTTAGCTTGTGGTCAGAATTAATTTTGTAATTTGCTATTAGGTTACTTCATAGTAACCAGTACATTTAGTAATAATTTATGTTAGAGTTACGCATGCTTGAGTTGTGAGTTTGGGAAAATGATTTAAGTATGTATGATTAGTTACAATAGATGTATGACTATATCAGAGCATGGATATTTGAATGTTTGTATGAAATGCGTCTGATTATTGTGATATTGTTCAGTACAATGGGATTAGGAGGATGTGAAGCAATTTATTGTTGTATGTATAAGAGTAATTGATACCATGCTTTTATTATGTCATATTTTACCATACAAGAATGTATGAGTATTTTGATGTGAATGAATGCGTGACCGAAGAAATGTAATAGCTGTTATCTGATGATAGGCTGTGTGTAGTGTGAGATGAGAGTGCTAAGGAAAAATAGTGTACCGTCCTTGTGTTTTCACAGGAAGGTTTTTCTGGGGGACAGAACTTCCGGTTCAGTGAGTCCGAGTCTCTAAGAGGGGAGACAGAAGTGAGACTGGCAGAGCAGTCGGAGTTGACAAGAGTGTAATCAGCAGAGAGAAGGTGGAGGAGGAGGAAAAGTAGTCTGGAGGAGAAATAGAGGAGGAGGAGAAGGAGTATAGAGAAGCCGAGGAGGAAGAGTAGGAATTAGGAGATAGGAGAGAAGAATACACAGATGAGTAGATACAAGAACAGGTGGAAATCTCTCACACTACAAATCAAGTGATGCAGACCAGTATATATGTTGTTTGTTCTACTCATTACTGCTAACAAACTGCACAGGCCCAGATCTGCAGGCGCGTACACTCCTACTTGGGAAATATGAATCATTTGACTATTGAATTGTTATTAAATTGTTATTCATTGAATTTCACCCTTTTATATATTTATGCAATTAACCGTCAGCATTGCTGACTGGGGGCTCAGAGCTATACATCTAACTTTCACTAATTCAACTTCCAACCAAAATCGAGCCTGGGTGGGACTTCTATAATAGTTTAAATAAAATATTGGGAGCACCCCACCCCCAATCCCCACAACCAATCCTCACAGTGGGGGCACCCCTCACATTATGCAACAAACAAAACTCCTGTTCTGAACAATGTCATCATCTGTAACATATTTGACCTGATGGTCTATTTATAATTACAATTATGTCACCCCTGTGACTTTGATAGAAATGGGAGTGACCCCAATGTACCCTACATAAGTCTGTGACCTTGAATCCAACAAGTCAGACATGCATCCTTGACCTCATTTAAATTTCTTGAACATTCTAGATGATATAAGAGGACAACTGGGTGAACTATTTTTAAAAAAATAAGTACCTGGGAGGTATTAAACCTGCTCCAAAAAACATGGAAATGACCTCTGATGAGGAAAATGCCTGTCTGACTGAAATATTTGAAAATTTCCAATTATTCCACCTTCTGATGCATCCTCGTCATCTCACTCATCAGTTTGGACCTGTTGCTTTATTTGCCATAATAGTTTCCATATTGAAAAGTATGTCACAGCCTTCACCCTTCATTCTACTCCTTTAAAATTACCATATGTACTTGCTTATAAGTCAAGTAAAATTGCACACAACAAAGATCCTGATTTGCCAAAGCATAATGTGTTTGCAGACCAGTGTATATGTTGTTTGTTCTACTCATTACTCCCAACAAACTGCACAGACCCAGATTTGCAGGCACATTAATGTGACAGCAGGTCTGGGTCTGTGCAGTTTTCACTTGGACTCATAAGCATGGATATCCATAACCACTTTCAAAAGCAAGTAGCAAAGAAATAAACCTGCTGATGAGACCATGCACAGTCAAGAGAATCCAGATTAGACCATGGAAATGGATACTACATAGAAACAGCAGGAAGCATGAGAATGGAAAATCAACTCCAAATGAAGTGAATTTTTTCTGGAGCTGATAATGAAAATTATTGACAAAACCATTGCAAACTTAAGGAAAAGGTGATTGGTTGTAAATAGCATTTGGGTAGTAGTGATTTTGCAAGCATAAACAACAAATACTTCTGTGTGGACATTCAGGACTTTCAATGCCTTCCAATGAAAATAAAGTCTTCCCCACACACTGAAGCATTGCACTGCTGGCTGAACAACATAAAATGTTTAAAAATCCTGAACTGACAGATAAATTGCCTTGCCATACAGACCAGATGACCACCAGATTGAAATGGGTGAGACTTATTGCACTTAATGTCTCCCTAACCACGAAAGATGATAAATTTATCAAGCTAACGTGTAAAATATGGAACTGGTTCAAAGAAAGTCATCATCTGCACTTGTTGTGGGTCAACAACTTCTTCATGCCACAAAACAATGTACTGACTTTTGGCAGGTTTAAACTAGGCATGCCACAAGACAATGTACTAACTTTTGGCAGGTTTAAACTAGGCAGGCCACAAGACAATGTACTGACTTTTGGCAGGTTTAAACTAGGCATGCCACAAGACAATGTACTAACTTTTGGCAGGTTTAAACTAGGCAGGCCACAAGACAATGTACTGACTTTTGACAGGTTTAAACTAGGTATGCCACAAGACAATGTACTGACTTTTGGCAGGTTTAAACCAGGCATGCCACAAGACAATGTACTGACTTTTGGCAGGTTTAAACTAGGCATGCCACAAGACAATTTACTGACTTTTGGCAGGTTTAAACTAGGCATGCCACAAGACAATGTACTAACTTTTGGCAGGTTTAAACTAGGCATGCCACAAGACAATGTACTGAATTTTGGCAGGTTTAAACTAGGCATGCCACAAGACAATGTACTGACTTTTGGCAGGTTTAAACTTAGGTTCTGGTGCATATTTTAAACAGTGACTTTTTCTCAGCTGCATTATACAGGTAAACAGCTTGGAAAAGGATTAACAAAAGAACAAGAGACCCTTGATGGGATTGATACTCTACTTGCCAAAAAGAATTTTCAGGAATTCCAGATAAATCCATTTCTTCCTTTTAACTGCAGAATGTTGACACCATCTTTAATATTCTACAGCAATAAAAGGATTTTCAAATTATGGCGGGCATATTGGATGTCAACTTGGAACCATTTTCATTTAGGATGAACTGGTCATCTTAAGAAGTCTTCTGGCATAAACCTCACCGATGTGAGTTTTCATTCAGGTGTGTGTGAAATTCTATGGTAATCCACCAAGTAGTTTAGGAGTAGCAAGAACAAACTTGTGCCAGTAAATGGATGGCTGTTGAACAATGGCAAGTAAGCCATCCCATCCCAAGGTCTTCTGGTATATTACATGGTATACAGTTCATTCAGTACAGACAATAAATAACCTGAACTTAACATCATAACACTGAATGTAAAGCTTGCTTACAAGAATGTTCTCTGATTTCAATGTGTATTTTCACCACTGTTACAGCAAAGATACTAAATATTGACTATGTGGAGTGCATCGTTTCTCTTTTTACACGTATCAACACATCGTCAAACCAAATATATAGGATAGTTTCTTTTGCTCAGTAAGTCCTAAATATCTTGTAGCATCGAGGCAAGCTTACAAATTATTCTATTACAACATTGGAATAAAATACATTACTGCTCTGTGCAACACACACTCTCTCTCTCAACCTCCAATGTTTAGTTCTCTTCATTTTGACAGGTTTCAACTACTGGTATATGCAAATTTATTAAAAGCTATAACTCTTAAAGTGCAAAATTACAGCCAGAAAAAAAACCTGCCAGGTTTACCAACATACCATTTATTATTTCAACAAGAAATCAAATGGAATGGTACATGATGTTCACTAGTAATAAAGATGTGCCAAGTACTGAATATTTTATGACTGAGAATTAGGTCACATCAACAATACCAGACATGTGAAATTCATCCCATGACTTGTATAGCTGGTTTGACTGAAACAAGATAAATATTTAACACACACTTGAATGAACTCTTCAGTGATTGAAATGCCACCCTGATAAACCAGACATCTCTGACACTTGTGATCATTGGCTACTCCCATTCCTACCTAGGTCACAGGAAGTAATATTATGGTATACGGGTCATCAGGTAACACACCTTCACAGAAAATGCCAAGTGTATCTAGGTCACCAGGTAACATACCTCCACAGATGATGGTAGGAGGGTACAGTGTGTGGTTTGGATTTTTAAGATAGCTTTAGCAATATTTCAATCATACTGCTACGATGTCTGCAGTATGGCAGTTTATAGTGATTTCTCACCCATGCAACAGAAAAATCTAGCTGTTTTGCTAACCTTAATTTTCTTATCTCAGTCTAGTCATCTCAGACCAGTCGTCTCAGTCAAGGTATCCACGCACTCAGAACTACTTTTAAAAAAAGAAACCCTTCTTGTCTTCTGCTGTGCCTGACGTAGTTGTTCTAAAATCAAAC
Source organism: Megalonaias nervosa (assembly GCA_016617855.1). NCBI lineage: Eukaryota > Metazoa > Mollusca > Bivalvia > Unionida > Unionidae > Megalonaias > Megalonaias nervosa. The sequence goes on along the minus strand of JAECUM010009430.1, from coordinate 57,741 downwards.
AACAACAACAACAACAAATATATAACAAAAACATGTTAACTTAAGGTCAATCCATCTTTGAGAACACACCATACAAAAACATTTCGAGAGAGACAAAGACACACACCCACATGATGTCAAGCTTTTTGGTATTATGCTAGTTTGTTCCACACAGCATGGTCAATTTTATCCTATATGCAGGCCTAGCTCAGTACATTTTCATGTCAGCGTCATTAAATGTAAAAGCTACCTAACTAGTTTGAAATACTTCATGTGAAACAAATTATATACTGTTAGCTACATTTAATGATGCTGACCTGAAAATTGACTGTGCTACAGATAGGATAAAATTCTCAATGCTGTGTGAAATGAACTATGACAGGAAACACTGATCTATGCACATAGACTATAGACTTATACACTTCATAGCCTCCCAACTCTCTTAACAACTACAGAAAACTTAGTAACAGCCAGAAATGTGTTATGTCAAACACGCTTTATTCTAATTTTGTTAAGCATCTGCATTGTGTCCCAGTTGAATCAAAAATATACCTACAATATTTAATGGCAAATAATGCACTTACCAGCCTGAAGGAATCATTTATCCGTCAACACATTAATCCATAAGCAAATTTCACTGTAACACTTGCCATATTTCCAAGACAGAAAAATAAATTTTCAAAGAATCCGTGAACTTGAAAGTTTAGCACATGGTCTTCCGTTAGGGTCCGTATTTGGAGGGTCTTTTATACACGGGGGTAATTTTACAATCAATATTAAGGACAAGAGAAGTATGTCACAAACAGTTTCACCTCCTCCAAAGAAAAGGAGAGTTATATACGATAGTGACACAGATCTCTAATTACCCATGAATAATCTAATGCAACATGTTACTCTTATTTACAGTCTGTACTAAGCATAACTACGGTAGAGCTGAGTACCCAGTATTGTCATGATGAAGAGTGCACCAAAGTCATGTGAACATGATCCGATTCTGACATCACTGCTGCTTGAGTGCTTAGATCCAATATTGCCTTCACTAACTGATGTTATTAATACCTCACTCTCATCGGGAGAATTCCCATCATTTTTTAAAACTGCCATTGTAAAGCCTCTGCTGAAGAAACCAACACTCGACCAAAATGATTTAAAGAACTACTGCCCAGTTTCAAATCTCCCATTCACGTCAAAAATCTTAGAAAAAGTTGTTCTATCCCAACTTGTTTCTCATCGTTTCTCATCTGAATTCAAACAGTCTTTTTAGCAATGTACAGTCTGCATATCACCCTTGCCACAGTACTGAAACTACTCTTCTGAAAGTAGTTAATGACCTTCTCTCTGCTGTGGATAGCGGAAAGATTACAGTCCTCACTCTCCTTGACTTGTCTGCAGCATTTGACACAATAGACCATGATATATTACTGCACCGTCTCTAGCATGTATTTGGCATTCACGATACAGCCTTAATATGGTTCAAGTCCTACTTGGTCAAAAGGACACAAACTGTGTCCACAAATGGAAAACACTCCAGCCCAGTTGATCTATGTTGTAGTGTTCCACAGGGGTCTGTTCTTGGACCTGTTCTCTTCATTCTATACACTCAGCCACTCTCAAATGTCATAGATCATCATCCAGTGTCTCACCAATTGTATGCTGATGACACCCAAATATACAAATCTAGCCACCCAACTGAAGCTGAAGCTACCATCCAAGGTATAGAGAGGTGCATTTCCGATGTGAAATCATGGATGACATGTAACAAGCTGCAGATGAATGATGATAAAACTGAAGCCATTCTGATTACAACACAAAGACTTTCTCATTCACATCCTTTACCTCAGACAATAAATATTAGCAACACCAACATTAAATTCACACAGTCAGTACAAAACCTAGGTGTTACTCTCGACAGTACTCTCTCATTACACCAACATGTCATGAACATATGCAAGGCCGCATATCTTGAGCTCAGATGCATCAGCTCCATTTGCAAGTATCTTTCAGTTGATGCCACTAAAACACTTGTGTGTTCCTTAGTACTTTCAAGACTGGACTATTGTAACTCAATTCTGTCTGGTTTGTCTCAATATCTACTCCAGAAACTTCAAGAAGTTCAAAACACAGCTTCTCGGATCATCCTTAGAGTACCACAATCAGAGCACGCCTCCCCCCTGCTCTGTACCCTACACTGGCTATCCATTCAGTCCAGAATTAAACAAAAAATTTTTTCTCTGTGCTACATTTCACTGACGGGCTCCAGTCCAGCATACCTATCCGACCTCACCCATGTGTACACACCAGCAAGATACTTATGCTCCTCTTCTGACACTCGTATTCTCATTATTCCCACTATGAAAATGAAATCATATGGACAACGTTCTTTTGCATACCAGGGCCCAGCAACGTGGAACGAATTGCCCACTGAACTTAGACACAGAGACACGGTGATCTCATTCAAGAGCACTCTTAAAACTCACCTGTTTCAACTGCAAGAACAGACTTAATGACCTAATAATGTATCCTTATCTTAAATATTTACAGCATGTTTTCTGTTTTCTAATTTCGTGGTGTTTGTTTTTATTTTCATAATCATATCAATATATATGTTTTTTAAGTGTTGTCAAATGTTGTAAAGCGTTTAGAGCTTCTAAAGATTAGGCACTATACAAAGTCCTCATTATTATTATTATTATTGTTTTCATTATTTACAATAAAACTTTTCAAAATTGGAACTGATGAAAATGAAACAGCTTCTTGTAATAAATATTAATTATTTATTGTTAATTTCATATAATATCCATATATTAATTGTGATAATACCTCATTACTATGCGATGTTTTATGTTGTTATTTTTCTTTGCTCACAAGTATAAACTGTGTACTTCGGATGCAACGGTCACACCACAGCCCTCATTAACATATTTGTATTAATGAGCCACATGTAAACATTTGGACATGAACTATATTACACTAGTGAAGAGTTCTTTTTACTTTAAAGGAAAATATTGGGTGAGAAAAATAATCTACATTGGGGGTTTGGACCGAGACAAGGAAATCCCAGTCGCGGGGTTACATTATATGTCTCTCCACTTGGCAAGCCTCATGGGGAGACAAATAATGTAACCCCTTGACTGGAATTTCCTTGTCTCGGTCCAAACCCCATCATAGATTCTATATGTGGAGTAATTGTCCCAATAAAGAGCTAAGTACTGAGAGGCTTAAGATCAGTCAACTGTTTGCTGCTACAGGTACTGAAATATCAGAAAAGTATTTTAGAAAAAAGTTTTACATCAGACTGCAGTTCTGGGATGCAGAATAAGCATTAAACATCCAGCCCTGACCTGCATGAGATTGAAGTGCTGGTCCCAGCTACTGCACCAATTCCCACACAGAAAGTACACAGTTAATACTACTATTTGACCTAGTGATCCCTCTTGCTGACTATTCCTTCCATATCTTTGTATTAGATATGTACTGGAATGATGATAACAAAGAACAAAGTTACAAATTTAAATTAAAAAATTTATAAATTGCACATACTCATGTTCATACACACAATTTAACATGTAAGCTTATATTTTTTTTATATCTTCCTGTACTTTTCATAAATTTTTATGGCCAGTCATGGTGCAGGAAACAGACCATACCTGGGAGAAAGCTGTAGCATAGATTTACACTCTTTTTTTCACTGTTATCAGCTTCAAAGGCAAACTGCATTCCTCTGACACAATTACATTTGTACCAGAATCAACTTCCAGCAATTAAGTACACTTTTTCTCAAGCATTTACATTCTGCCAGCAATTAAGTAACAAAAAGTATGTTGTTCTACTTGTAATTCATACGCCTATGGGGAATTTTATCTGTAGTTCCCTGAACTGAGAATATATGAATGCAACATCGACAAGGCCCATTCTCAATGGATAAATTTAAAAATAGCCTTGACTGTCATTGCAAAATCTGCACAGCCTCTTAACTTCCAATCCCTATTTTTTTCTACCTGTGAAAACTGGGTCAGGTATATATGCCAGAAAAAGACTTTTTTTGAGACCTAACAGGAAAATGGACTGAAATTAAATACCTATTTCTTTTGCTTTAAAGATAACATCATAAAGCTTTACAGATTTAAGTGAAGACATGAAATAAGATGTTTTCAAAGCATTCACACTGTGCAAAATAACTGGACCTGTGATGACCAAGAAGAGTCCTGCATCTGATCATATGGAGCAGCCTAACATGGCATAAATGGTTGAATTACTGACAACAGGTAGTCTGTTTAGTCCTACAATGTAAGACCCTGACAATGATATTTATGTTTTGGGCATTGAGATCTTACTGCCCAAGTAATGGCACTGTGAAGCCTGTTCCGACGTTGCTTAATATCGGAATGATAAGTCAAATTTTCAAGAATATCTCCCACTTTTGGCAGCCCATATTGGCACTTCTCTACCAATTAAACTTATGTTTTAGTCAGACTTTACTTAGTCGGATGTCTTTTTCCTAATACAAATTCCCACACAAGCAAATGGACATGTTTTCATGTTCCGTTGGCTTACATTTCAGCTGGATGGAATGTGATGGAAGCCAGGAATACCAAAATTGGTTAAAAGAATGATAAGAACAAAATGAAGCTATCTATACTTTCTTCAATATATTTTTATTCATTCTGTTAAAGAAGTATTCTTCAACTTAACATGATTTCTGAAGTATTTTTAAAAACTTGTCAAGGATGAGAATGGCACATGAACAGGTTACAAGGCTATGTCTGTTTGTAATCTGCATACTGGAAGTACAACCAAGATGTCAACAGCTAAAACAGGCACCACTCTACCACTGACAGAGATGAGAGACAAATCTCTGTGTGCATATAACGTCCTAAGGAAAACAATCTGCAGTGGTATTCAAGCTACCCAGTAGGGAGAGATAAAGGTGAGTCAAAAATTATATCTGGACTCATCAGATGCATCAGAATTCATTCAGGTTATAGGAATCTGGACTAAGTTCGGGTTCATGTGAAAATTCATCCCCACATAAAGTCTTTAGATGGTATGAGCACTTTGATCTTGAGGTTGGGTAAAAGACCCTAAAAAGTTACTGTCGACCAGCAATAGAACAGACCCTGATGAAGGAACTGTGCCTAAAACTTGTGGATCAACCCAACATTGAAGTACAGGAGAATAAGAATTCCCAGTAATTGGAAAATTCTGCTACTACTACCATAACTTGAGTAAAGACTATCATTACAGAAGCGGGAAAGTCTGAAATGCAGTAAAACACTTGCAACCATGTCCTATTGAGTTTTCCACTCTATTTGAGGATGTATTCACATCAAGCGAATGAGGTTTATCATCATGAAAATGAGTAAGCTACGCATTAGCAACAAACTTTGTATTACCGCTATTAAATTCCAATTTAAAGTCAACCACTTTTGCTGTGTTGTTGTCTGTAACTAGACTTTTCACTATTTAAAACCTGATAAATGATATAGGGATAAACATTTACGTTGTCATAGTAACAAAATCATTTTTACATCCAATCATAACAACATTTACGTTGTCGTAGTAACAAAATCATTTTTACATCCAATCATAACAACATTTACGTTGTTGTAGTAACAACATCATTTTTACATCCAATCATAACAACATTTACTGGGTGTAACGAGTTGGGAGCAGTTGACTGGCATACTGTACAGATCAGCTGACTAGTACAGTCTATGGATCAGTTGACTAGTACAGTGTATGGATCAGTTGACTGGTACATTCTATGGACCAGCTGACTGGTACAGTCTATGGACCAGCTGACTGGTACAGTCTATGGACCAGTTGACTAGTACAGTCTATGGATCAGTTGACTAGTACAGTCTATGGATCAGTTGACTAGTACAGTCTATGGACCAGCTGACTGGTACAGTGTATGGATCAGTTGACTAGTACAGTGTATGGATCAGTTGACTGGTACAGTCTATGGACCAGCTGACTGGTACGGTCTATGGACCAGCTGATTGGTACAGTCTATGGACCAGTTGACTAGTAAAGACTATGGACCAGTTGAAAAATCTTCATTTCTAAAAATTTTTATTCCCAATCTCTAATTACTTATTCTGAATGTTTACTTCAGCAAAGAATGCAAACTTCTGAACAATTAAATCACAGAAGGCAGACACTAATTTTTATAATATAAATAATATTTTATAGATTATTCGTCAAAGAAATTTATATTGTACACAATGCCTTAATGGAAAAACGTTTTGTACAGGAGAGTACAATGTGCAAAATATTTGTATGATATTGAGCAAGAGTGGTGTTTGTAACTGAGCTCTGCGTGGAGAAACACCCAGCTGGTACATGCAAAATGTTTGCCAGGACACATATGACCATCCTGCAATGTTTCTGGATTTTGCCTCTTTTTGAACATAGCTATGTATTTATAGAGATGGAATCAAATGACAGACAGACAGACAGACAGACAGAGAGAAAGACAGACTGAAAACAGCAGAATAGGCCTCAGATGGATGAAAGCTACACAAAGATGGAAATCACTTGAACAAAACAAAATATGAATTTCCTTTGTCCTCTACATATTGTGCAAAGCCTAATTAATGCTAAAGGTAGAACTGACACATACATCGTTAATATTAACCAATAAAAAGCCATTCTGTGATTATGATGCCAGTGTTACACTCTTAGTGACAACAGGGGACATTTGACCACCTCACACTGCCTGTATCCACTGAAAACTCAGCAAACTCCCCAAATCATAATCAATATCAGGGGACAAGGTGCTAAAAATGTCCCACAGAAAGCTTATTCCTGGCCTTGCATACCACAGTGATACTGACCCCCCTGTTGCATGATGCTGGATGAATCTGTGTCTGCATAAGACACACTGGAAGGAATACATCTGATAGCTCTTTACTTTTCCCATGCATCCATCTATCTATCCTCAGCAACAAGTGCTTGAGACACAGGTGTCCAACACTGCTATGAAGAATTATACATTCTGGCAGAAACTTGATCATAAATAGTCCTGTTAATTTTGGCATGTTCCCCTTTTACAGAACATCACCACCCTACCTGCCCCTAATCAGCTGTTCTAGTTCAGTTCCAATTTCCACCACTCCCAATTAACCAGAGGCTGAAGTCTGAACAATGACTAAAGACAAACACTACATTATTACAGACTGACTCACAAGTATTGCAATCCAACAAGGAAACATTCATAAAGCTTGAACCATTGATCCAAGAGTATCAATGTTACGCTACATGTGTAAAACTATGCAAACAGTATGCAATCAATGCTTGCTCTCTCTCTCTCTCTCTCTCTCTCTCTCTCTCTCTCATATGAAACATGCAAGCAGGATTACCTTCCTTGATAATGACTTAAGAACCTCAAACACTCCACCATTTGACCATAACAATAAGTACCAGCCAATAACCCAGAAGCTCAACCAATAACCACTAGACTACTATAATTTCCAGGCAAAAAGTACATCACTTGTATTTATAAGTAAAGATTCCAGATTATTGTTAGAGAAAACATCTATCCATAAATCCATCCAACCATCCCATCAATCCATCCATCCATCCTAACATCCCACCAATCCATCCATCCATCCATCCCAACAATCTATCCATCCATCCAACCAACCAAAAAAACAACCAACCAACCATAAATACCAATATCTAATGATCAACCAGTACTTCATAAACCTGCCACCAAACCCATTTTGTTTTATAAACTGTCACAAATATTTACTAAGGATATCTTTTCCTAACAATATGCCTACCTGGTATCTTCTGATAATAATGCCCACCCAATACTTTTTGACACATTTTTTAGGTTTACCCCATCCCCTCAATCCTCCCCCATTGATGCTGTAATACATGCATAGCAGTAGTGTTACTTCTTTGTATGCATAAGTACACGTGCATTATTATGTATTGTGATAGTTTCTATTAAATACCACATCAAATTAAAAAAAAACAATTAGTTCCAAACCAAAAGTAAAATATCCATTTTACTGAATAGCTAGAGCTCTGTTATCCTCTAATTCTTTGTGCCGATAACTTTTTTGATTGAAAATATGCAAATTTATAGGTATCTTAAAAAAATTTCCTTTTTTCGAGCATCAATTATTTGTACAACTCAGAAAATAGTAAAAAAGTTCAACACAAAAAGTCATACACTACAGTGGATACATAACAGATAGATACAGTATATGAATACAATTAGTCGATAATTAATCCGCAAAGTCTCATAAGTATATGGAACTAACTGATGCTCTACTGGGCAAAAAGAATTTCCAAGAATAATACATGTATAAGGTCATTTCTTTCTTTCTTTTTCATCTACCAAGTATGGAAACCATCTATGATAGCCAGGTTTTTACACTTTTAGCTACTGTGATGGATATACTGTATGTCAGACTGGCACCATTTTCATTTAGTAGACATCGTTTGAAATCTTTTGGACAAACCCATTTCATAACGATCATCCATTCAGTGGGAGTAGTGACAAAAAGTACAGTTTCACAACAGTCATTATGGCAGCCATACTGGACTGGTACCATTTTCATTTAGGACCAACTAGTATATAAGTTTATGGGTGAAAACCCCATGTCAATATAGCCATCTATTTTGGAGTAGAGATAACAATATTTTCAAGAAAGCCACCATGATGTCCATATTAAGGGTTAGTTATTTTCATTTTCAGTGCTCAAAAATTCCAATAGCCTGACTCCCGGGGCCCTTCAAATTTAAGTTCAGGCCCATCCTAATAATAATTTGCCTGAGAAAATCTGGATCATGCTGATGAAATGAGTAAATGTACTTTCAAGATGTTGACATATACATGCCATAACACGGCACAATCTAAGTCAAATTACCACTGTCCTATATGAAATTGAGATATGATTTTATATCCCACCTTATTTTCTTAGGTTTAAGTCTTATAAGGCATGCAACACTGTTTACTAAATAAAATTTTATTCTGAATTAGTTCTTTGGGGGACAGATATACTGCGTGGTATATTTTGTTTTATTCCTTCTTTTAATTTAATCATGGTAATTAAAGTTTATATATATGGTAGAGGAATGACAGGTGTTTACTGGCAGAGTTTCTTTGGCAGAAATGGAGATGTGATTTTGTTTGAAGAGAAAATTACACAACATTCAGTAATCATTCATGGGTCTGAAACTAACTGCTATTGGTGAAAATTTTATTTTTTTAAATACTATTGTAAGGGGTTAAAAAATCTGAAATTTACATGAATAATGTTTAAACTTAATTTTCTATTTACTGAAGAAGTGTAATGTGAGATTAATTATTTCGCCACAACAGTATTCACAAGTGATAAAATAGAATATGGCATCTGTGGATTGCATACAATATATCTATTTATGTATAGGTGTTTTTTTTGAGAAATGAAAATTGGCAGACATAATGTAATAATTGGGAGTTCTCTGCGAAAAATTGGAAGATATTATGAGATCAGGAGGTAGATGTGGAAATAACCCAAAAATCGGGAGGTTTTTCTCCCGGCTTGAGAGTTGACAGACATGAACTGTTCTGGCTTGTGGAATTTTAGTCAGGGCTTGTGAGTTTATTTAAATCACCAGCCCAGGGCCTGTGCCTAAAACAAATTTTCTTTAAGCACCAATTTAGGACCAAGCTGACACTGTAAGAACTCTTGTGATGAAAACAGTACATCAAAATGACTTTCCCTTTAACAAGATTTTCATGATGACTGATCATCACCATTTTATGATCAACAAAACATAATAACATGACTTTTATTGAAAACTCCATAATGATATGATCATTCATTCAGAAGTAGTGATAACAATGATTTTCAAGCTGGCCACTGTGGCAGCCATATTAAATCACAGACCAGCACCATTTTCATTTAGGACCAAGTAATCATCTTATAAAGTCTCTTGGTGAAAACCAAATGTCAGTATGCCTTTTCATTCAGGGGAAGTAGTGATAAAAAGATTTTCTAGATGGCTGCCAATGTGAATTTACTTCATCACTGTTTTTACTTAAGAACTGCAAGACATCATAAGAAGTCTTTTAGTGATAACCCCATGCTGATATGACCATCCATTCAGGAGTAGAAGTGTTATGTATATCTATATTTTTTGTATCTCCTGGTACATAATTTTATGTAAATTTTGTAATTTTCATTCATGGCTGTAAATTGTACAGATCATCTTTAGTCGGTGGCATACATACATAGAGTCCATTCTAAGATATTTAAAGAACTCAAACAGAATAAAATTATTAGTAAACATATTTACAAGATTCAGCCTTTTTGCAACTGGACAGATCAGTCAGGTGGTATCAAAGAAGAATTAAATAAATTCTTACCGGACGAGTAATATCATATGAATAGTGTAAGGGTGCAAATTTCTGTCGATCTATGAAGAACACATTAAGTTGGACAGGTGAACGATTAATTAGATTTATGGGGACTGATGCATGTTTAAATCGCCATAATGCACTGAATGGCAAATGTCACTGTCATGGAAGCAGTGGTTCTTAATTGAAACTTCGTTTATTTAACTGAAAAGGGATAGGGGTTAATCTCCGAACTGTATCGAAACTGTCAATTCTGAAACTTCCCAGCGACAGGTTTTTGGTAATCCAGTTTGGCAGATGGACTGCATTTTTTAGCGCCTTAACTATAATTCGGATTGGTTACGCTGAATAAGGCGGCATGATTCCACATGAAAATCTCACAGTTTAAATGTGCCTTTCACAACACCTTTAATCAGTCGACACCATTTTCTGCAAGAGAAAAACAAAGGTAGAGGACTCCGGGTCGAATTTAGAAGAAATTCACTCATAATTAGGATCCAAGGGATCGGATGTCTGGAAAAATCTACGAACACAATTCCAGTGGTAAAGCTTGAAGACACAAGGTATTTGCATCAATCTCATGTAATTTCTTGACATCCATATGATGATTTGATTTATTTACTTATATTTGCATGATTTATTTAGGTAGACTGGTAGATAAAATTTCTTGATATGAATACAACTGTGCAAGTTCATCTATATGAATCCGTATGCTGATATTCTTTATATAAGTTTGATGAATCGTTTGAACGTATAGTCTCGTTTGTTATAGGTAAATATGTATCTAGAATTTCATACCTTACTTTAATGATATGAGTTACGAGAATCCGTGTAAATTCTCCGATTCAGATAATGTAACATATGATAAAGACTTGTGTGCATATTGACTGAAATTAACGTTGTTAAACCATGTGAAATTAATGTTGTTAATCCATGTAGTGAGGTTTCATATATGCTAGAGACTTGAATGTGTGTATTAGCTCTGGAATTTCATTCATTCATTTGTGTAATCAAGTCGGGACCGGAACTGATGTCTCGGGGTGTTGTTACTGTAAATAGCCATTAGGGAGTACATTAATCTTAGGAAACTAGGTTTGTTTATGGTCTGCCGTGTTTAGTTAGACCAGATGGCCATAGGTATCTGTTTGAATTCCGATAGAACTTATCTGACATTAACGTGAGGAGAAAGTAATGATCTCTTCCCAGTAGGGTACCTAACAGAATACTCAGGTTGCCATTGTTTACTTTTGCAAGGTGAGATAGTTCCACATGACGTACCACTGACGTTATCACGTACTTACAAAACCAAAGTGACCACACAAAGTTGGAGCCTGAAAGAGGTGGGACACCTGAGAATTTGGGAAAAAGGGAAAAGTGGAAAGGACCCAGACTTACAGGCACAAGGAAGTCAAACGAACAGTCGCAGTGAATTTGGACTGAACCAGAACCATCAGGTTATGAATCTATACAAGGCAGTGTTTTCAATCTTTTCACTCAATCAATGATGAATTAATTCTATCACTTAATAGACCAGCTATTTTATAAGCATATTTGTATTTGAAATTTGCTGAATAACTTAAATCAAAAAGTGTATCTTTCTAATGTAATGCATTTTCACAATTGTTTATGAATCTTATTGTTTATGAATTGTTGATTAAATTTTATGGTTTGTACATGTACGGGGGCTCGTGTCATTCTGTTTTATATATCTACTCAGATCTTTATCTATTCCATATATAAGTTTCACACTTTATATTGATATTTACTCATTCCGGGCAAATTACACTGTTGGCGATCACCCTCTAGATAACGATAACCAAAACCATACAACCCACCCCAACAAACCTGGGGGAGTTTGCAACAAACAGGTATTTTGAAACATTAGAATGAGTAGTATGATCTGTCACATGGGGGTATGTTGCAACATGCAGTCATAATAGAAGGTGTATATAAGAGAAAGTGACTCCTATTTTGGAGTCATTCTTATTTCTTGTGTTCCTGTTGTAAGATCAAGCCATGTATTCAAACTGAAGATATAATGTAATTACTTTGGACTGTTTCAGTACAATTTCAGTATCAAACCTGCATCTGGTACATGTCATATTTAAGTAAGAGAGCAAGTAGTGAAGTGGAGATGTGTTCTGTGTTGAATAATATGATAACCGGGATGAGTACCTGTTGACTCTCACTTGTCCGAAGGACAAGTGCTTGGTAAAAATTTTCCTGAACCCTGATATACCTACAATGTGGAAGAATGTAAGCATATATATTATGGATAGGGATGGACCGGTACCCTGTGCAGCCAACTGGACCAACCGGGTTGTGCACTACCCAGAAATATGGTTGATAAAAATGGGGGTGACAAAGAAGGGTGGCGAAACCTGACAAAATGGGAATAGAGAAACTCAACCCAGTAAAAAGCTAACCTGGGTGGTTAAGCATTTTTGTTATTATTTTACTTTCTGCACCATTTTCTCAATCTGTAATGGCAAATAAATACCTTTTATTCCAATGTACATCATTTATAAACAGAAACTTGTTATCCCAACAGCAGACACAGATTGGGTCTGAGCAACTCCCCACACCAAATGAATTTATCATTATGGAGTTTTCAATAAAATTTTTTTGATGTTTTCCTGATCTTACATTTTAATCCACACAAAAACCAACAAAGTGTGGATGTAATTTTAATTCTCTCTCTAAACATTCTGGATCCACCAATGTTAAATGGTAGATCACAGGTGGGCAAAATAAATAATGATTTTTTCCCCATTAATTTAATCTGAGGGTGTTGCTAAATAAAAAACCTCATCTGGCCCATGCCCTAGAGGAAGTTGCCCATGCCTGAGCTTGATTAACAACAAATTCCAGTTCTTGGGTTCCTTCAGCTGATGCATCCTATGCATTATATTCCATTACAACAAATACATGCACCATGTGTCTTTGAAGAGGCAGCTTAAAGTATATTCCAGATGCTATAAAAAGAATATTCCAAAAAATTATGGAATTTTTGTTTTCCTGTGGGATGGAGTTGTGGCAAGCTTTCGAGCAGATAAGTTCATTTGTACAGTAGGTAAATATAATAATCTTATTAAAATAATCTACAAAAAAAAAAAGAGTCCCTTGATGGGACTGATGCTCTACTAGCTAAAAAGAATTTCCTAGAATTCAAGATAAGACCATTTGTTCTTTTAACAGCTGAGAGTTGAAACCATTGATATTTTTTTAGCAATAACAAGAGTTTCAGAATAGCCACTGTGGCAGCCATAATGTAAGATCCATGCCATTTTAACTTAGAACAAACTAGAAATCATCAGAAATCTTTTGGTGAAAACCCCATGTGAAGATGTCCATCAATTTAATGAGCATGCCAATGATTCCAAATTTTTTATTCCTATTTAATGCAGTGGAGGTTCTAACAATTCGTTTTTTTTATTTCTATTCAATACAGTGTAGCATCTACCAATTCATTTCCAATATTCACAGAAACACAACTCAGGGTCAGTAAGACTGTCATTTATAATTCACGCACAACTTACACACATCACTGATCAAATTTACAAACTGAAATTACACAAAATGACTGTTCAAAGAAGTAGATTTCAAAATGGTTCCAGAATTCTAGCCTCATCCCTGCTGACTAACCATTATTCAAAACAAACAAAATTAGAAAAAGTAATCTTTCTTCAAACACATGCACTCCCCTTCAAGTAAAGCTATATCAACTAAATGAAGGAAATGACATTTCACACGGAAATCCTGGCTTTGCCCCACAGGTACAGATGATAGATGGGTGATAATTTTATTAAGTGTTAAGCATATTAGCTTCGAATTAATCTATCAATTAATTATCTCTGTGGGCAAAACCAAGGTAATCCAAATGTTTGTTTTTAATTTCCTTAGATCAACATTAGTTTTAAATAGTGGGAGTTTGAATACTGACTGATACAGTAACATATTGAATTTCATATGGCATTTTTCTTCATTAATCTGCATAGCCTGGTACTTTATGACATCTTGGCATATTGATCAATGTTGGTCTAAGATTCGGCGAATGTGGATATGTGAGAAAGCTTGCCAGTAGCTTCTCGTGGGTCGGTGGTTCTTTCCACGGGTTTCCCGGTTTCTTCCTCCACCATTAATACTGGCTGCCATGTATAGCCTATCGTGTGCTGAAAAATGGCATTAACCCGCACAACACAACAACAATTTCAATCAAAACCTTCAAAGACCCCCCTCTTACTCTAGTCACATTTATAATTGTTGGCCTATTCTGTACCAATCAAGAATGCTGTGTCCAGAGTTCAATTCTCAGGTCCAAAGTCAATCATAATGCAGCCACAAAACCCCACTCTCATACTCAACACTATCATAATGTAGCCATAAAATCCACTCTCATACTCAGCACTACTATAATGTAGCCATAAAATCCACTCTCATACTCAACACTATCATAATGTAGCCATAAAATCCACTTTCATACTCAACACTATCATAATGTAGCTATAAAATCCACTCTCATACTCAGCACTGTTATAATGTAGCCATAAAATCCACTATGTAGCCATAAAATCCACTTTCATACTCAGCACTACTATAATGTAGCCAAAAAATCCACTTTCATACTCAGCACTATCATAATGTAGCCATAAAATCCACTCTCATACTCAGCACTATCATAATGTAGCCATAAAATCCACTATGTAGCCATAAAATCCACTTTCATACTCAGCACTACTATAATGTAGCCAAAAAATCCACTTTCATACTCAGCACTGTTATAATGTAGCCATAAAATCCACTCTCATACTCAACACTATCATAATGTAGCTATAAAATCCACTCTCACACTCAGCACTGTTATAATGTAGCCATAAAATCCACTCTCATGCTCAACACTATCATAATGTAGCCATAAAATCCACTCTCATACTCAACACTATTATAATGCAGTTACAAAATCCACTCTCATACTCAACACTATCATAATGTAGCCACAAAAAATCCACTCTCATATGCAGCACTATCATAATGTAGCCATAAAATCCACTATGTAGCCATAAAATCCACTCTCATACTCAGCACTACTATAATGTAACCATAAAATCCACTATGTAGCCATAAAATCCACTTTCATACTCAACACTATCATAATGTAGCCACAAAATCCACTCTTACTCATTGAACAGTGTGACTGACTCACTTTGTATCCATTTAAGCTTTTAACTTTGATAGTGAAGAAACGCCTTCTAGCCTGCCACCTCTGTTTTATAATTTAATATTGTTGCTAATATTTGGGGTGAAACAATACACACAGGCATCATATCAATACAATTCATAATACAGAGCCACGATACAACACATTATTGACGCACATATGAACTTGATTGTCTTTCCATCTTTAGAAGGTCTTTCAATGGTAAGTTTCTTTCCAGTTCAGAAGGTCTTTCAAATGTAGGTTTCTTTCCATGTTCAGAAGGTCTTTCAATGGTAGGTTTCTTTCCATCTATAGAAGGTCTTTCAATTGCAGGTGGTGCCCTTTTATGTGATTTACTGGTTGTATTTCCAGAATGTAAATTACAGACATACATCAAGTCTTTTGGGGTTTTCCTGACAAAATTTTTTGCCTCTGCCTGCAGCAGCTGTCTGAGGTGAATTCTCAATTTAAAGAATAACAATGCAAACGATTAATAATTATTGATGAGTACTGACGATTAAAATAATTTGCATATGGTAAGTATCATTTTGTATTGATTTTCCGCGTTTGTATCAATATGTGTATCGGTACAGCCAAACTACTAATGCATTGATATATCAATGAATCGTTTCACCCCTAGCTATAGTACAAATTTATTCCAATTGATTCTGCAAAATTCATTATGACAAACTCAATGATGTAATTTGCAAATTTCAAGGCAATATAAAGGGTAAGACCTGAGTAAACCAAAAAATGTCACCAAACCAAAACACAAGTATAACCCAGTTTTGTCCATATATTAAAATGATGGATTGTGGACTGACACTTGGTACACTAAAGCTCAGATCATCCCAGTCCATCAGGAACAGTCATTTTGTTCAGACAATTAGAACTTTTGGTAATCAGTTTTGATGCCAAAGGGGATTTACACTTTCAGGTCAGAGTCCATACAAGTGAACACTCCATATAAATTTTATCCAGGTAACTGGTGTTCTACCGTATACAGAAAACTACATGCTTTTATAAAAATGAACACTTACTATGCAGCTAAAAATGAAGCAATAACTGCATTATTATACGTATCAGTAATATGTCACATGTTTCCCAGTGTGTTGTTGTGCTATGAACTTGGGCAGAGACTGGATACAAGATGACACGATTGTGACTGCTGTCTCTTGTTAAAGAATATAAAAAAATTAAAGAATAAAAGTGTATACAATTTTAGTTAACTGCAAGAACAGTACTGTGCAAGAAAATGATAGAGATACCAAAAAGTCCTTGGATTATCAGCATAGATTAGCATCCCTCTCTGACTTTCTTTGTCAGAGTTCCAATCTGAGCTGTGTTACTATAAAAAAATTAAATCACCAACATACCTTTTTATTTATATGTTTGATAAGGAGTCTCTGATCTTTAGCCTGAGCAGATCTAATGAATTTTTAAATAATCATTCAGCTATTGCCTTACAGAGTGCTGGTGATACGGAATTGTTTTCTATACATTTATCAGTCCTTATCATTACATTGGGATAGATATTTAACTATGTATAGCATTTGGAAATGCACACCAACATATATCATTTCATCATTTTTCATTGCTTGAACAATTAACTATGGAAAAATATCCATTTTTCAAAAAGTTAGATACACAAACAGATCACTAGTAATCATCTGTGAGTTCAGACAAGAAACGGAAGGACCATACTTACCACCACAATGTGTGCTGGCATCTCCAGGTCAACACTGTTTATTCTATTTATAACATGAAATCAACAGCATCAATACTGATCTGCTGGTGCCCAATACACAGACAGATACTGGTGCCCAATACACAGACAGATGCTGGTGCACAATACACAGACAGATGCTGGTGCACAATACACAGACAGATGCTGGTGCATTATGCACTGGAAGATCTGGGTCTGCTCTCCTTTTGTAGAAGGGTAGACATCATATATAGGTACATAGGATACACTGTACTCTCATGATCAAGGGCTCTGAACTAATTTATGCATCCTCACTAAGAGGCAATTACCATGTCAACCTTTCAGAATCTGTTTATGATGATGTTCATGATGAGAAGGTATTGAATATTTACTTGAAAAAAGTTTGGCCTGTACAAAAATAGGACTATAAGGATTTCACCATTTTCTGCCTTCATCTGTTTTTTGTCTTTGTTTATGTATGCCTTTTGGGATGCCTAAACTCATTCAACACTAAACAGCCAGGACTGTGCTGATGTTCAACCCTAAATATGCATACACTACCAAGAGCTCTTTGTACTTTACCTGCATCATGTGCAACAAAAGAGTGAAGTTTATAAACTCTGATTTTAGTTTCAACATTCATGAAATGTAATAATTTCAACAGAATGTGGATATGGAACTGAATCAGATAACTATGCTGTATTTATTTACATTAGAAACAAACAAAAAGACTTTTATTTGATTTTATCAGCAATCAGAAAACATTAAGCCACAGGTATACAAGGAGTCTGTTACTCAGTAACTGGTTCATACAAGCTTGCTAGATTTTTCATCACTGGCGGGCAACTACAGAAAAAAGCTATTTATTGCACAATCCAGTACATGGTGTAGTTCATGCACCACATTTTGTAGGGGATTAACAATTTCAACAGAACATAACATTGTTAAAGATCTACATGCACATTTTGTCTGGACCAACAATTTTATCAGAGGATAGACTATTAGAAAAGATCTACCATTTAATGCCTGAATACATGCAATGGAAATTTATTTTGTTTCTAATTGTCTATTCTTACTCCTCATTACTATACAACCTGCTTATGTTGCTGTGCTGTAAAGCTCCAAACCAAAATTGCACTCTGCAGTCCTTAAGCCAAATATAAATAAAGATGTGTTTCTGGTTATACTGAGAGAAGAAAATGTTGACAAAGATGGACTTCAATGATTGTTGTTGTTGTTGCTATAAGGTTTAACACCATTTTTCAGCACAAGATAGGAAATACATGGTGGCCAATATTTATGGTGGAGGAAGAACTAGGTAAAATCCTGGAAAGAACCACTGACCCATCAGAAGCTACTGGCAAACTTTCTCACGTACCCACATTGGCCGAGCCTGAGACTAGAACCCACACAGACAGAGGTGAAATGTTATTTATCCGTAATGGTGAGTGCTTTAGACCACTTGATCACTCAGGGCCCCTGGACTTTAATGAAGTATAAACTTGAAAATAAGCATCATTCAGATCCTGAATTTAATTTTTACTGTACTTATATCCCACTGTTCTTTTTTTCCCCAATTATTTTCCCAAACAAAAAGATGGGGTTGGAAGAAAAAAATATGGAGGTCATGTGACCAGAACCACATTTTTTTTTTACTTGGCCTTATCATTAACTGCAGATCTCAAAAAATGGCTGAAAGTCATAAGCTATCTTTTCCTTAATATACAATAAGCATCCTTCAAAGATAGTGCTTCATAACAGCCCTAACTACAACAAACTATATACCATAATATTCCTATATGCTTTAATATTTACTGATTCCACCTTTCATAAAAAATGGGGTGGAAACAATGAAGGGAACTAATTCTTCTAACTTGATCAATTTCATTTCAAATCTGGGTATAGTCAACTTAAGTGTACTTGTTATTTCTAACTTGATCAATTTCATTTCAAATCTGGGTATAGTCTACTTAAGTGTACTTATTAAGTCTAACTTAATCAATTTCATTTCAAATCTGGGTATAGTCTACTTAAGTGTACTTATTAAGTCTAACTTGATCAATTTCATTTCAAATCTGGGTATAGTCTACTTAAGTGTACTTATTATGTCCACACATATGACACTATGACACATCTGTGTGCAAACATCATAAGAGTCCAAGTGTTATCAGAAATTTGCCAAAATTCTACATTTGTAAGAACACTGAGTGGATATTATGTTAAATATGGTATGATGTCCTGCTATTATTCTTTCTGTGAACTAGCTGTTAACAATAACAAATGACTGAAATACACAATTAGATTACTTAAAATGACACCACCAAAAGAAATTGTTTTTATGTATTCAT
Organism: Megalonaias nervosa; assembly: GCA_016617855.1. Lineage (NCBI taxonomy): Eukaryota > Metazoa > Mollusca > Bivalvia > Unionida > Unionidae > Megalonaias > Megalonaias nervosa. Next base: position 38,152 of record JAECUM010009430.1, on the reverse strand, counting down.
ACACTTTTCTTGTTGTAAACAATGTTTAAAATATAGTTCTGTTTCTTATTTCATGATTATTATTTTTAAAACTATTTGCAATAATAAGAACTGAACTCATGAAAGTTGAAAATTTTGCTACACACTGCAGAAACAGACCTGACTTAGAGTATAAGTACTAAGTATCAAAATATAACAACCTCACTTATGCAGATTATACAAAAATCTGACCAAACAACCACATTTATGAAAAAGTATTAAACCAAATTTGACATAATCAGACTTACACAAGTATTAAACCATAATCTGACAAAATAATCACATACCAAATCTGACCAAATAACCATGTTTATGAAAAAGTATTAAACCAAATCTGATATAATCAGACTCACACAAGTATTAAACCATAATCTGATATAATAATCATACTTACACATGTATTAAACCATAATCTGACATAATAATACACTTAAACAAGTATTAAACCATAATCTGACATATTAATCAGATTTACACAAGTATTAAACTATAATCTGATATAATAATCACACTTACACATGTATAAAACCATAATCTGACATAATAATCATACTTACACAAGTATTAAACCATAATCTGACATAATAATCACACTTACACAAATATTAAACCATAATCTGACATAATAATCACACTTACACAAGTATTAAACCATAATCTGATATAATAATCACACTTACACAAGTATTAAACCATAATCTGATATAATAATCACACTTAGACAAGTATTAAACCATAATCTGACATAATAATCACACTTAGACAAGTATTAAACCATAATCTGATATAATAATCACACTTACACAAGTATTAAACCATAATCTGACATAATAATCAGATTTACACAAGTATTAAACCATAATCTGATATAATAATCACACTTAAACAAGTATTAAACCATAATCTGACATAATAATCACACTTACACAAGTATTAAACCATAATCTGACATGATAATCAGATTAACACAAGTATTAAACCATAATCTGACATAATGATCACACTTAATCAAGTATTAAACCATAATCTGACATAATAATCACACTTACACAAGTATTAAACCATAATCTGACAAAATAATCACATACCAAATCTGACCAAATAAAGACACTTATGTAGAAGTATTATATCGAATAAACACGCTATGCACTAAGGAATGATCCTGGCAAGTTGTGTGAGGGTGAAACTTATGATCATAAAAATGCACAAGAATAATATTAACAATTTCCATTTTGTATATGTAAGTAATACCAATGTTAGCTTTCTTATTCTGAGCAATTTTGAGCTCTTCACTTTGGAGGTACACTGCCATTTAGAGCTCTTCACTTTGGAGGTGAACTGTATTTTCAAATATGACTACCAGTATGTTGAATAAAGCACATGTATGAATTTTGTTTTCCGAGATGCCATTAAGTGGTGATGAAACATCAGACATGCACAGTGTTAAGTTCCACAAAACTTGCAATGTTCTAGACAGGTTTCATTAGCCATGCCATTCTCAAGACACATGCCAAAACAAAGAAACATGCACTCTCAATGTCAAATATTTTTACAACTTACACTAAAAAATCGGTTTCCACTTATTAATGACTAGTTATTACATCAAATATGGCAGTATCGGTGAAACTTTTTAAACTTTCTGTCATTGAGAGTGTAATAAACTTAGTGTCAAGTCAACTGCATGCTGAGAAAAAACATGCTATATATAGCCTCTATCCTTTATAAAGGGTATCACTTTTCATATTCTATGGAAGACTATGGCAGACATTGTGGATTACATTACATTTGTGTATTGCACACCAACTATAAACAGTTTTCACTGACATTAAGTGATTCATAATTGCTCCACCTACAATGAAAGTAACTACCCTGTTATGAGGACATTAAATCTCTGGTTCTCCTTCCAAGCTACTAGTGTCTTTATAAAATCCAGATCACACATAAGTATCAGTGTATTTATGGAGCACCTTCCCATAAACCCATGTAAACACCATACAATAAAAGAATTCCTGACAACATGATTCACAATGACCACCTATACCTAGAATGAACTGGATCAATGACCTTTGGACTGATGACCTCTGGACTGATGACCCTTGGCTACAGAAAACTACAGATACATTGTTTACAACATGTTTTGTAGAAATATCTACAGTACATGTTGTAAGCATCTTCAGCCTGTTCTGAGAAGCCATGTCACAAGTGTTATAATAGTTCAACATTTTTAATAAAATAAAATGGGCTATCTTTCCATAAATCCATTTGATACCATCAATAATTTCAACACTCACATATTAAAATACGGTTACTTTTCTCTCTGATTAGAAAATCTCTGTGCTTTTTCCTAAATATCTTTCCCTGAAGATTAATATATCTGTAAAGGTTATGCATTGATGCAGAAGGCAAGTTATAATGCTGGCTGAACATGGTTTTCATACACATTGTCACACTAAAGCACCAGGCAAGTTATAATGCTGGTCGGACATGGTTTTCATACACTATGTTGCACTGATGCACCAAGCAAGTTATAACGCTGGTAGGACATGTGCTTCAAACAATACATTGTACTGATGCATAAGACAAGTTAAAATGCTGATCGGACACTGGCTTCATACACTATGCTGAATTATATCCATGCTTGCCAAACAAAAACACTTACTTTATAACAATTAAGTATTGCAAATAAAGAATTCTTTTAGTTCCGGCAACTGGTTTTCACCTTGTTTTTTAGAACTACCATATTCATTTGGTCGTCGTTTTTGAAACATGTATTATCTATAATGCTGTGCTTAAAAAATTATTATCAGGGTAAATTGCAAGAGATTAAAGCTCAATATAATAAGCACACTATGACACAGCCTAAAAAGTGGCTCTATCTTATGTATGTACATGCCACAACAACTTCCTCTCTTTATGAATGCTGCGTGGTTACTCTCCATTAAGGAGGTTCATTCTCTCTCCCAATATGGTTGCACTGTGTAAAGTACATGAATGACTGAATTATGAAACTGTTGTTTTTGTTGCTGTGGGGTTAACACCATTTTTTAGCAAATGATAAGCTACATATGGCAGCCTGTATAACTAGTGGTGGAAGAACCCCAGAAGAACCACCAACCCACAGCAAGTTACTGGCTAGCTTTCTCAAATACCCAACTGTCCATGGCGGAGACTTCAACCCACATGGACAGAGGTGAGATGGCAGTAATCAGTAAAGGCAAGCACCAACCAGGTGCTCAGCTACTAAAAAAGTGATTCAACTGCTTCTCTAAAAAAACACTGACAAGAAATATAATCTTGCAATATGTTCAGTGTAATGTTATTTACCAGCATCTTCATGCTGAAACCAGGGGTCATGCTGGCTCAATTGGAAGAGTATCAGACCTTGTTATCCTAGGTTGCCAGGTCAATACCTGCCCAGGCCTGCAAGGGTCAGATGCCTCAGTGAGTCCTTGGGAAAAGCATTTAGGTCCTACTTCCTCAGCTCTATACAAAACCAAGGTGTTAAAAGGGTCATTAAAAACAACAAAACAAAAATCACCTTGCACTGAAACCACAAGTAATACAGTAGAGGTGCTTAATACTACCAGTATGACATGGTACTTTTTACTACTGTTATGTACCGCAGTACTCTTTACCAGCAATATACACCATGGTACTCTTTACCAGTGTTACATACCACAGTACACTTTACCAGTGTTACATACCATGGTACTCTTTACCAGTGCTATGTGCCATGGTACTTTTTCACTGTACCAGTATATTGGTAGTTTCCATCAGTAAGGAATGTTCAGAAATTCCTGAGTAATTCTGTTACAAATTTAATGGCATATTTTCATTTCAAATCACAAAATAATTAAAATATTATATTTTTTTTTTTACAGAAGTCAGAAGTGGTATGTATCACTTTATGTTGTGAAATACCAAAGTATACCACAGTACAAAATTTTCTGTGGTCCACAGCTCTATTAATAAAATGTGGTATTATAGAATTGATGGAGTATCTTTCTATAAATTCATAAAATACCCACTATCCCTGACAGATTGTGATTTATAACTTGCATACAACACAAGAAGCTGGTCATGATCTCTACACATACACAAGTTTTTGGTAAACTTGTGTTGTACACATCAAGATATATCCAAAGGGATCTACAAATCCAATTGTCCAATTCCCAAGACAAGCTCAAATTTGGCTCAGGCAGGCCCAGGTTTAAAAGGGACTTGCAAGTCCAAAATGTTAACAGAGGAAGGGAGAGAGGAATCATGTTCTTTTATAATGCTGTATGTTCTGATCTTGTCACAGTATATACATTAGCAAATTTATTTATATGTACAGCATTCTTCTATTACACTATTTGCCAGTTTCTTTCAACTATCATTTGTCATTTCCATCTTGTAGTCGATATCAAAGTCAATCTCACAATTTTTCATACAGCTGTGATAATATGAATATTTGTCATTTAAAACAACTTTTGACATATAAGAAATACATACTTATGTTTTAACTTATCAGTTATGTTTTAATTGTAATATCTGTATGTATTCAGGATTTGATGTATTCAGGATTCAATATATTCAGGATTTGCCAGCTTCAAGGTGCTAACCTAGCCTATGGCAGCTTGTGAGCTTGCCAACTCTAACAACAGGCTTATGAAAGATTGTTATAATGCATGTCACAGATTTTTAAGGTAAGTAAGTGTTAATCGTTATATATATATATATATATATATATATATATATATATATATATATATATATATAATGAGATTTCTCTGATGTGTGTTTATGATCTGTTGTTTACCTGATATTTACAGGAGATCAATACATAATGCTACTTTGCACACAATTAAACTGATAAAAATAAGTGTTCTCAATTTCAAAAATTGGCTTGTCAAATATTGTGATGCATGTCACCAATTTCAAGGTGACTAGATGATAACTGTTAATTTAATGGACTGAATATTTGTTCACAAATCCTTCAGTTGTGAGGATAAATATATTACAGTCTACCTTTCATTGGGTTTTTTTTACGTAGTTGATATGATGATTTTGTTATCTTACATAGGGAAAACCAGAATTTCCTTCAAATATCCCAGATTTTATCTTATTTTTTAATTGTGTTGAAATAATAGTTTGGGGCAAGCTCAGATTTCACATGGTCAATTTCAATTTGCTTGCCCTGGGCAAGCTGACTTATATAAAAAAAAATTAAATCCCTGATTCACATACCAAGTAACACAACTCATTTGCCAAATGCAACCAAGAAAATAAGCACATAACAAACAGTGTGCCTAATTTATAGCTGGGATGCACAAGATATGGCTTGCAGGCCACATGGGGCATGCGGACATTTTGTTCAACCAGTAGCCCATATCCTTATTTAATACATAAATATTTATGCTTAATACAAAAAACATTTTTAGTGCACATGCTTACTGGTAGTTCCAATCAAGGTCAATTCTGGCCCATGTTAATGTTTGAGATGTGCAGCACTTATTTATCTAGGGTGTGGAAAGACATGGGCATGCAAACTGTTGTCATCCCTATGTTGCAATTCCAGCAAGGCAGGCTCAACAAAACACATGTATGAAAAAATTGTTCAGCTGGAATAATGGTTATTTCTGCATGTTATGATCTTCATAAAAGCCAATCCATAACTATCACCACAACAGAAATTTAATGGGCTATCTTTTCAAGAATCAATGTTATACATACATTAGAGTGAACATATCCCTGATAGTAATTCATAAATCTATGTATCTGATGCAAAATAAAAAATGTCACCGTTGCAAATGCCATATTAAGCACTATGTGGGGGTGCACAGAAATTGTAGGGAAATGCCCTCTAAGCAAATGCATTTGTTTCAGACATGATACTTATCACTGACATTACCTGGCCACCCAAATCCCTGCTATTACTTTAGCTAATTACCTTCATCACCTCATAATACCAGCCTTAGAAGACATGATACTTGTCACTGATATGTACCTGGCCACCCAAAGCCCTGTTATTACTTTAGCTAATTACCTTCATCATGTCATAATACCAGCCTTAGAAGACATGATACTTGTCACTGATATGTACCTGGCCACCCAAACCCCTGCTATTACTTTGGCTAATTACCTTCATCATGTCATAATACCAGCCTCAGATGACATGATACTTATCACAGACATGTACCTGGCCACCCAAACCCCTGCTATTACTTTGGCTAATTACCTTCATCATGTCATAATACCAGCCTTAGAAGGAAAAAAAATGCTTTGAACACAGTTCTTTACACTGTGGCGTAGGCACTAAGTTGTTTTGTTTTGCACATACAGGCAGCATAAACAGCAGGATGGTAGATTAAAGTATAAAATTACTGATCACTAGTATTTTTTGTGTTTATTCAATCTCACAACTAAATTGTCTCTTCAACAGAAAACAAGGAATGCTGGGGGAGGGGGCATAAAGAATTGGGTAATTAACTTCAGCTTCAACTGAAACTGTCAAAGCATATGATCCTGGAGTAATCTTAACAGGAGTGACCAATTGTCTTAAGGTGTTTTTAAGGTTGCACTCCACATTATGCAAATATTTTAGTTACGTCCTCATTAAATTGCTGTGATATTGGGCTTGTTCTTTGTAAAACTTGTGCACATACATTTTTGGTCTGTATGGAAGACATGTGTGACACCTTAGTGAATGGTGTACCATATATGCTTATTTATAAGTCATGTCCAACTACAAATAATAGAGATCCTGATCTGCTGCAGCAATAGTGCGCCTGCATATCTGGGTGTATGTCATTTGTTCTCTTGATTACTCCTAACAAACGGAACAGACCCAGATCTGCCATAGCACTGTGTGACGGCAAATCTGGGTCAGTGCAGCTTGCAAATGGACTTTACTTATAAGTGAGTTTATGTGGTATACTGACAACAAGTATAAGTGATGTCACAGGTATGAAGTATTACAATGGATTTGTTTATTGTCTGGAATTTTGGCTATTGACGTATCTAAATCTCAACCAGGACTGTGTAAGGAAAATTTATAAATAGCCTGGGACTTATTATTTAAAATACAAACCACATGTTTAATGTTTTTAAAAGGAAAATTAAAGGAGTCACTCTTCAGAAAGATTTCCAAAATATTTGATTTGTGAGCTGTAATATTACCATTCACCGGAAGCCCCAATGCCACCATTTATCATAAATTTCACCAGTCTTCCAATCTAACTAAGTCTGGAGGCAAGGAAATGATTTGTTAAAAAAGCTGACAAACTATTCTTTCAAATAATCAAGGTGTTAGGTTTAAGCCATGTTCAAATAATCAAGGTGTTAGGTTTAAGCCATGTTCAAATAATCAAGGTTTAGGCCATGTTCAAATAATCAAGGTGTTAGGTTTAAGCCATGTTCAAATAATCAAGGTGTTAGGTTTAAGCCATGTTCAAATAATCAAGGTGTTAGGTTTAAGCCATGTTCAAATAATCAAGGTGTTAGGTTTAAGCCATGTTCAAACAATCAAGGTGTTAGGTTTAAGCCATGTTCAAATAATCAATGTGTTAGGTTTAAGCCATGTTCAAATAATCAAGGTGTTAGGTTTAGGCCATGTTCAAATAATCAAGGTGTTTGGTTTAGGCCATATTCAAATAATCAAGTTGTTAGGTTTAGGCCATGTTCAAATAACCAAGGTGTTAAGTTTAAGCCATGTTCAAATATTAAGTTTTTAATTAAGAGGAGCCACCCCTTAATTCAGTCAATGAAGTCACTTGTAATTTCAATTTCTTTTCGGAGTGCTCCCAAAGTAATGATCTGTTACATTTTACAAATTCTGTTAGAGAATATTCTAGTAACAACATTTGCGCACATTGCACAAAATGATTCGAGGGAATGAAGATAGGTAGGCCCACTTTTTAAAGTGGATCTGAAAAGAAAAAGTGTGCATTAGATATAAATGAGACTCAGGTTACTCTGTTTGAGGGAGAAATTACATGGTTCAAAATGTGATGAAATGTCAATATTATGGTTCAAAATTTGATGAAATGTCAATATTATCTGGCTTTAATGGAACCCAATGATGTTTAGGGCCAATATCTTTCCAGGTTCAGTATTATACAGATTATCTGGCATATAAGACTTTTTTCCATGTAATGGCAGAATTGGGGATTTAACACAGCACTGTTCTGCTGATAATATCCAGCAAGGAAGTTGATCATGTGATTAGTTATTAGGTTCAAATTTATTACCATATGTACTCACATATATGTTGAATCCATCTGCAAACTGTAAAGACCCAGATCCTGCAAAGTGCATAGATCCAGATCTGTCATCACATAATGCACAAGCAGATCTGGGTCTATGAAATGGCAGATTAGAGTATATGCAATGGCCAAATCAGTAGAAGAATCACCACAGATCCTGATCTGCTGGCACATTATGCAATGGCAGATCAGGATTTATTTGCCTGAACTTATATGCAATTAGATACAGTAGAGAAATAAATAACTCAATTATACTATATAGTTTTATTTCATGAATAGATATCAAAACTAGACAATCGTGCCAGGATTACTCATTATAGTAATTTAAAGGAACAAATTATGTTCATTTGTTTCACTAGGTGTTCAATTGTTTCACCAGCCAAGAGTTTTATTGAGCTTACAGGATCCTAGTGGGCAAAAGTCCGCAAAATTACAATTGCTGCCACTTGCGTTTGCGATGTTTAATGCAAGTACTGAATACACTGGGATTGGTTCCTTGCAAAGATACAGACTCAAACAGAACATGATGGCATGTTAGCCACGCAAGCTTGGTGTTCTCTATGTCATTACCTTCTAACAATTTTGATTATGATCATAGCATTCCAGATATGATGAAATGGAAATTTGTACTCTCTTTAAAAAAAAACTTAAGATGATGTAATTGGAAGAAATGGTAAGAAGCCAGTTGTTGGATAGCTCTCTGAATTGGAAATGACCCTAAACTTTCTCTGGCAATTAAGTAGTAAATGGCAATACATGGCACTCTGATACATTACTGTTCTGTTCCATAAATGCACAATAAGCAACTATTTCATTGACATTTAAGAAATTCTAAACAGCTGATATATTTTTAAAAATTTAATAAAAGAATGATTTAATTAGTGTGAATGAACATCATAGCAAGAAACAATATTTGTGTGCATCATTGTTAGTGATTTCTTGAATGATTTTTTTGAGGCCTTGTTATTAGAAATGATAGTACTATGCCTATATTGCAAAACAAATCAATTTTTTGTCAACGCATTTGGAATTAAATTCCAAAAAACTGGACAATTTTGCTCATCTTTGGGTCAGAAGTGGAGCAGAACCTCTTTGGTCCAAGTTTGCTACAAGTTTCTCAACTTGGGTGTGGGTGGATTTATTTCTGAGTATGGCCATTTCATTGGAGAAATATGGTACCTACCGACCTACCTACCCACCCACCCAACCACCTACCTAGCCATCCAATCACCTGCCAACCTACCTATCCAACCACCCTCCCACCCAACCACCTACTGAAACCAGTCCCCATGTAATACTATGGTATCAACCAATTCATGCACTTGTGCTGAAACCAGTCCCTATGTTACATGCTGTTGCATCAGATTATTCAAGGACTATCTTTCCATAACATGTAATATTCACTTTACACTAAAAACATCCATAAGAGTGATTTATAACTGAGTCACTACAACAGACACAATATGTGGGCAAATTCTTGCTTCCTTGATAATGGAATAAAGTGGTTTATAGTTACATATTAATATTACACTGTAGCGTCTGCACAGAAACAAATTACAGATAGTATCATAGCTCTGATGGAATACTACAGACTATCTTTCCACAAATCCATGTAATACTCACTACACAATAAAAGTACCTCTGATTTAAGAGCTACATAACTGTTCTTCGTAACTATTCTTCAAAACAAATAAAGTGAGGAAAACCTTGCTTTCGGTGGAACTTGGGTTACGGGTGGTTGTCCTTACATGCAGCATCACAAGCATCTTTGTGAGTTTGAACCAATGACATCATGAATACAAACAGCTAGAACATACAGAGATTGCTATGAAAGTCACGTCTACTTACTGTTGCAAGGTGTGCTGAATAATCCATAATAAAAACAAACAAGATCCAAATCACTGTCAGACACAATCAGATTCTTTAAACCATCTTGGTGGCATGAATTCGAAAGTTAGCACTAAAACAGAGCAATGGGGTTTTTTTATGCTGAAAGCTGGCACTATGTCTTCACAATCTAAATGTGTATACAAAAGGTGGAAGTAAAGTTCTCCTGGCTGATCTTTCCCTCTCATTCTCACCAGCCTGAGGGGCATACAGGCATATACAAGCCACTATTTGATGAACTGACATGCCTGTTGGGGCTGTGATTAGGCCTGGCAAAGAAAATATTGGGTTACAACATAACACAAGAAGGTCAGACCAGCTCTGATGGGAAAAGAAGAGTAGAGGAGTTTTAAAGCCTGCTAATCAAATAACCAAGATTAATGTTTTTAGTGAAAATAATAGAAGTTCATGCCAATCATGACTCTTACTTAAAATGTAAATTATGACTGATGACCACTAAATAGCTCAATGACAGAGGTTTTCCCATCCTTCACAGAACTATTTCATTTACCAATTACTTGGATAGAGAAGAGTGTAAAAGGTCATCATATAGCCCTTTGGAGCTTTCAAATAAAAAAAATCCCTGACAATAACCTTCCTCTACACTCTAAAGTATACTGGTTTTGGAGTTAATTATTGTATTGGAAACTAATCCACACAATTTTAGAGCTGTATTCAAGATATGTTTGAATAAACAAGCAGATCAATATAAAGTAACAAATGGATGCATGTGATTTGTATGTGTGCAAATAGCTCTTACAACTGAAAGGCAGCAACATGTTGTCAACCAACCATAGTTAAATTCAAGAATTTGTTTTCCATTATTGTATGAAAGTTACAAAGTTATACTATGGTAATCCAATTCTGTTCATTTATATCTACAGAAAGTTTCATATATGGGGATTGGGGAAGGAGGGGAGTTAAAATAGATAAATCAAAATTATTTCCTCTGTATGGATTCTCATCCATCCTCCCTAGTCTGGTTTACTGTATGGATTTCCTTCCATATTGTGTTTTATAGCAGGTAACCTGTCTGGAGTACAGATGTATACACAAAGGCCAAATACCTATAAATATGGGAGCACTGACTGAGCAAAATAATCAGGCCACTGGGTCTGTACAGCAGCTGGACCAGTCTCCTCCAAAAAAAGAATGGAGCCATTTTCCATACTTTGTCAGATAATGACAGCAACTGTGTAAAACAATAGCTACTGTTTCTGGGGTCATGAGGTCAACATGATAAACACATTTGGAAAAGAATATTATTTCCCAAACAATGAAATTAAGACTACCAATCTTGTGGATCTCAAAATTCAAATGAAACACATAAGCTATGTTGAATTATTTTTGTTTGAAAAACCAGTCAATTATTAAATAAGTTTGATTAATTTATATGAACTGTGTAAGCTTCTATATTGTTCTGTTTGGCAAACAGCGTAAATTAATGAACAAGTTTTATTTATCATTAGTAGTTGTTGCTGTTGTTGTTGTTAAATCTATGCATTGTGGAATTTTGTTCCTGCAACTCACATAAAGAGTACAAAGGACTAAAAAAAAGTAACTGCAGGTCTGATGCAGCAAATGGTATACACAAGATTATATATTTTTATTGTATCAAAATGGTGTACAGAAGATTACATATTTTTATTGTATCAAAAGGGTGTACACAAGATTATATATTTTTATTGTATCAGAATGGTGTACACAAGATTATATATTTTTATTGTATCAAAATCGTGTACACAAGATTATATATATTTTTTGTATCAAAATTTTTCATGTTGTTACATGCAAATAAACAGCACAAAGACGTGTTAAGGCCAATAACTTGGTTTATATATGGCATTCTTCAAACATTACACTCGTATATGCTGTGTGTTAGGCATATGTATAATACTGCTTGGATGGCATCGTTGCTAGCCATGGGTCATCCATCCACTTAATTTCAATCTGGCATATTCAGCTAGCTTAAATGGTATCTACTACTCCACTGAAAGAAACTGATCTAATCAAATCCCTTGTTACATTTACATGGTGAGATTCAATGGAATAATCCTAGTGGTCTCTCTGCACAATGACACACCTCGAACGTAAGTTTCTCCAATTAAATATTTTTAAGAAGTTTTAAGTTTGAATCACTGCATGTGACATCATGGAAATCACATTATTGGTTACCCAACAGGCCTTGTAACAAGCCCTCACTTTGGTTACTTGATTTCATTTGCTATGTACAGCAATTGTTTTATCCCCATGAGAGCACTTGTTCTACACACTGTTTCATTTAGTTTAATAGGCCAAGGGTTGATGTGGAATGAAGTGGATTCACCACTATTAGCTAGTGAAGATGCTGGGATAGAAACACATTTATGGATGTTTGATTCTGAAAAGGTGTGAATTATTTTAGTCAAAACGGACATCTGCTTTTCAGTGTAAAGACAGTGTGTGGGTATATTCAAGAACTGATGGGGATGTGCGTGCAGAAATTACCCCCTCTATTTGAAAACAAGAGTCCCTCGAAGGATACTGATGCTCTACTGGCTGGAAAGAATTTCCATAAATTTAAGATGCCCATTTGTTCTTTTTAACTGATCAGTTTTGAAACCATCTATGATATTTTTAGCAATACCAAGAATTTCAAAGTAACTGCAGTGGCAGCAATAGCGGATATAAGATAGTCATTTATGACCAAGTCATTTATGACCAACTAAACATCATTAGAAATATTTTGGTGGAAACCCCATGTCAATATAACTGTCCATCATGGTGGAATAGCAATAACAAGTTTTCCAAATGGCCACCATGGCGGCCATACTGAAAGTCAGATTACCACCATTTTTACTTAAAACCAACTAGATATCATAAGAAGTCATGAGTTTCAAGATAGCCACTGTGGTCGCCATAGTGGAAGTCAGATCAAACCATTTTCAAATAGAACCAACTAGATAGCATAAAAAATCTTTCCCTGAAAACCCCATGATGATATACACATCCATTCGTAAGCACTAACAAAAACAAGATTTTGAAGATGACTGCTGTGGGTGATATTGAATGTCTGAGTGGCATCACTGTCATTTCGGACAAACTAGATGTCAGAACAAGTCTTCTGCTGAAAACCCCATGTCACCCTGACCTTCTGTTCAGGAGTAGTAGCACACAAAACTTTTTGAAGACAGTGGCCATACTGATGAACAGACTGGTACCATTTTCATGTAGGACAAACTAGACATCATAACAATTCTCGTGAAAACTCCTCGTCGATGTGGTTTCCTGATCAGGAAAAGTAGCAATAACTAGATTTTCAGGATGGCTGCCATGGTGTCAATAATGGATGTCAGATCAGCACCATTTTCAATTAGGATCAATTAGACATCACATTAAGTCTGTAAGTGAAAACCCCATTCAGGAATAGTAGAAATAAAAAGATTTTCAGCATGGTGGTCATATTGGATATCTGAGTGGCATCAATTTTATTTACTGCCTACAAGACCTTGGAATTAATGTGTGTTTAAAGCTTCATGGCAAATGTCCAAGTAGCTCAGAAGTTGCAATAACATATTTATGGTAAAGGATGGACAGACATCAGGCAATGGACAACAGGACATCTCATAACGGAGAATAGGCCATCTCAAAATGGACAAGTGGACATCAGACAATCGACAACAGGCCATTTCATAAGCTCTTCTGTTCTATGACAAGCAGAACTGAAAAATGGGGAATCTGCCAAATAAAGGAAGGTTTTAATTATGAAAAAAGGCAAACTAAAAACCACAAAGCACATATCTCTGCACATTCAGATCATGTTTCAGCACAATTATTTTTTGAAATTGTTGTGAATTCTGCAGTGTGCATGTGTGTAAAATGGAAAAGGGTTCAAGTGAACTCCTTCAGCAACTTTTAAATCTGCCACTGTCATGGAAATACAAGTTTATGACACATGATGTACATATGAATGTATAGGATTTAATGGCATGTCAGCACAATCCTGGCTATATAGTGCCAATTAAATGGTATGCTCCATTCAAAAAATGCAAAGGTATAAATTGCTAAAAACGTTTGGAAGATAAACCCTCACAAATATGTGTAAGCACAGGATAAGTGGTAAAGATGTTAATGTGCTTTAAATGAAATGTAAAATAATAGATGAAGATTTTAAAAAATTTAAAAATCAATAAATTCAATGATCAATATTAGTTATACAGACCACATTCTTTTAAAAAATCCAATATTTTCTATAGTGGTACATCATCAAAAAAAACAGTCTCAACACGAGATTGGACTTGATACACTCAACATGAACGTGTTTCGCTCTCAGTGGACAGAGGCATGGCATGCTCTATACCGGTAGTCAACTTTTACCCTTTAGTGAAAATAATGCACATATTTTCCAAGGTCTTGGGATACACAGCCTGTGACCCCATGTAACTGACAAAATGGCAGCAATCAAACTAACTTGGGAAAATTGACAACTGGTGCCATTGAGGATTATTTTTCTTTGCAAGGTGATTTTTGACTGTTTTTGATCTTGATAATAAAGTTACAAGTATTTCACAAGGAATGTCATGCAAGTATTAACTTTTCTTTGTTTGATCTGGGAATCTTCTAATTAAAAAAAATAGAAAAATAAAGCTGCAATGCTTTATCAGGTATATGGCTTGAGTTAGGGTGTTGCAACTTGTCTCCATTTTTTGAACCATCTGCATACAGGTGCATATGGGCAAAATGAGACTGATTTCTTTGAATTTGCTGACAAATGTGAGGACTTCTTGATTTGCCAAAGATCAAATATTTATTTCAGGTTTTTTTTATCAACAAGGTAGTGATTTGGGAATAGATAATTTTATGCAAACTGGCATGCTGTACTTCAACTCCTTCTGGACGAAGACAAATTCTTATGCTAAAAACTGCAATGAAATATTGGTTTCCAGTCATAAAAAACTGAAAACAGTTGACATCACGTGTAAGATTAAATGGAATTGAAAATAGTTGACATCACGTATAAGATTAAATGGAACTGACAATAGCTGACATCATGTGTAAGATTAAATGGAATTTACAATAGCTGACATCATGTGTAGAGTAAATGGAATTTAAAATAGCTGACATCATGTGTAAGATTAAATGGGTTAGAAGATTGTTTGGTGTGTACCATACACGCATACTGAAAAGAAGATGAAGCCATGACGATTCACCTGCCTCAAAACTGTGACTTTCAAAGAGTTCTACATGATCTAAGACAAAGTGCTAGAATATGTATCCAATCACAGATTAGATTATATGATTTGAAACCTGATCCACAGTCAAGTTTGGATCTTACTAAACTCCTTCACAACTGGAATACCATATGTACTCGCTTATAAGATGATTCCTAGTGCAAACTGCAGAGACCCAGATCTGCCATCACATAATACATCAGCAGATCTGGGTCTGTGCAGTTTGTTTGGAGTAATCAGTAGAACAAACAGCACAGACCCTGATCTGCAGGCACACTATACTATGGCAAATCAGTATTTTTTTTCAGTTTGACTTGACTTATAAGTGAGTGCAGATGGTATCTCAATGACCTCATGAAAGATGGATTTTAATACAGTTGAGAAATTAAAAATATTCAGTCTAAATTAATATTGGGTGCGGATACACTGACAAAATACCAATTTTTATTTTACAATTTCAACACATTCATGAAAGGAATCGCTTTTAGATCATTCACCATTTTTTCTGGCAGTACATGTTACATGTATATCACATGAAGTGTATTTGAGTAATTGTATATTTCCTAAAATTTATTACAAGCAAAACATGAACAGGTGACATGAATAATAACAGAAAATTTGCTATTATTGTTCTCCTTTCTAAAGCAAGTATTGTTAAGGTTAGTAAATGAGGGCATGGGAAAAATGAAAAGCCAAGTGGGATTTCCTCCCCAACTTTTAATTGTAGTAAATTCAGGTTTGCTAATTATAACATGAAACTAGAGTAAATCTGATTGCTTCCCAACACCAATGCACACCCTTTTTAACAAATCACCCATAGAAGTTTATTTTGTTAATATAATAGTTAACAACTTTTGACTTCTTTGAAAAGTCTACAAGAAACAAATAGCTTTGTTTCTGGCTCCCTGATGAACCCTATTTTTGGCTTGCTTACTCAATAATTTTTTTCAAAATTATATATATATATATATATATATATATATATATATATATATATATATATATATATATATAAAACACAAATCCCAGATATTCTGAATGTTGTGACCTACTTTCTCTGAAGATAAATGTACCTGACACCATGCTCATTAAGCACCTATTGGACACAGATTAGAAAGCAAGAATGGCTATCTTTGTCCAGTATTTACTAATTGCGATCAGCCTCAAATTTACAAGTAGTTATATCAGACAAATGCAAATTATTTAAGAAATGAAAATTATGTCTGGGCATTATAAATCCACTTGCCTGACACCAAGGACAAGGTAAAATTCGGTTCTGGCAAACTCAAGTTCATAAAGTACATGCCCACAAGTTCCAAAACATTAAAAGAGGGAGAGGTAATGTTCAATTCATTTAAGTTCGGCAACTTGTATATTTTGCAATCAGACCACACTACATATATCAGCACTTTTATTTAACATTTATATGTACTGCATTCTTCTATCATGTAAATGGCCAGTTTCTTTCATCTAACAATCATTTATTTCAGATCATACGCTGTCAAAGTCTGTCACTCTATCTTGTAGCCAAGGTCAATCTTGCATTTTCTCAGGCAGACACGATAATGTGAATATTTACTATTTAAATCAAGTGGAATTTATCTATTTATCAGCAGAATTTTAATCTTAATATTTGTAAGTACACTTGATACACATTTTCAAGGCCCCCCCACACACACACACACACACACCTGCCGACTCATAAAAAGATCAGCACGTCTAAGATGTTTTGAATCATGTCAATGATTTCTGATTTCAAAGTGACTAGGTGATGGCTGATAGTATAAATCATCAGATTTATTTGACAGCTGAGTTTGGAAAAAAAGGCACACACCTCTAATGATCAGCCACCTGGATCTGTTGAAAAGGTCATTTCTCAAAGGATTAAAATTTGGTCATGCAACCTTGGTTCAACTTCTATAAATAGCTGGGTAGGAAAAAAATAAAAATAAAAATAAAAATCATATTCTGAGCAACCAACCAATTTTTTTATACAGCATAAAAATGAAAACATTATTGTTGTAGGGCAAAACCCAGATTCTGTGGAACCCATTGTCTCACCCGTATCCCCATGCTTGTCAGTATTACCATTGTTCTGATTCCCATAAGCTATCAGACAAAACTTTGCCAAAGGAAAGGGGCTACTAACAGAAATGAATTTCACCATGCTTATCCATGTAAGAAAAAAATGTTAAAAATTGTACTGGTTAAACATGTGTTGAACTGATTTAAAAGTCAAAAATTGTCATTAGTTGTTGGTGCAACATTAATTACTAGTATGATCTCATCACAGAAATTTAACATGCATAAAAATGAAAATTAGTTTCCTCACTAAATTTAATCAAATTTTATGCTTTCTAGTTTCTACAGTAATTGTAATTCATAAACTGTTAATTTCATACAAAACCAAATGCATGTTTATGATTCTCCATACTGCCAGCCATACAGGAAGTGTGTACCAAAAATATCCATTATAATTTCTTTACAATTTTGCAATTACAAGTATAACTTGAATGTATCCACTATTACTGAGCTAATTTTAGGTAGCTCTGTTGACAATTACTTAGATGTTAAAATATTTAATACTGTATGAATTCCTGTCTGCCTCAACTAATGTAGACATGGGCAGCATCATGTATAACACAACAAAAATGAAGAAATAGACATCATCATCTATTAGACAACTCGTGCAAAAAGAGGCATTGTGTATTACACAACATAAGCAGAAACAGACAGCATCATATATTACAAAAACAAATGTAGAATTAGGCAGTATTATGTATTAAACAACAATGTAGAATTGGGCAGTATTATGTATTACACAACATTGCAGAATTAGGCAGTATTATGTATTACACAACATTGCAGAATAAGGCAGTATTATGTATTACACAACATTGCAGAATTAGGCAGTATTATGTATTACACAATATTGCAGAATTAGGCAGTATTATGTATTACACAACATTGTAGAATTAGGCTGTATTATGTATTAAACAACAATGTTGAATTAGGCAGTATTATGTATTACACAACACTGTTGAATTAGGCAGTATTATGTATTACACAACATTGCAGAATTAGGCTGTATTATGTATTACACAACAATGAAGGATTAGGCAGTATTATGTATCACACAACAATGTAGAATTAGGCAGTATTACATATTACACAACAATGTTGAATTAGGCTGTATTATGTATTACACAACAATGTAGAATTAGGCAGTATTATGTATCACACAATGTAGAATTAGGCAGTATTACATATTACACAACAATGTAGAATTAGGCAGTATTATGTATCACACAACAATGTAGAATTAGGCAGTATTATGTATTACACAACAATGTAGAATTAGGCTGTATTATGTATTACACAACATTGCAGAATTAGGCAGTATTACATATTACACAACAATGTTGAATTAGGCTGTATTATGTATTACACAACAATGTAGAATTAGGTGTGTGTGTGTGTGTGTGATTTAGATTTTTAATGTAGCTTTAACAATTTTTCAGTCATATCGCTACGATGTCTGCAGTGTGACAGTTTATAGTGATGTCTAGCACTGGGGCATCATGTCGCAGACATGTGGCATGATGTCCCACCCAGTCACATTATCCTGACACCAGGCTAACCAGTCCTAACACTAACCTCTTAATGTTGAGCGCCAAGCGAGGCAGCTGTTAGTTCCATTTTTAAAGCCTTTGGTATGACTCGGTCGGGGTTCGAACCCGCGACCTCCCGCATCTGAGGCGGACGCTCTAACCACTAGGCCACCGGAGTAGAATTAGGCTGTATATGTATTACACAACATTGCAGAATTAGGCAGTATTATGTATTACACAACACTGTTGAATTAGGCAATATTATGGATTACACAACACTGTTGAATTAGGCAGTATTATGTATTACACAGCAATGTTGAATTAGGCAGTATTATGTATTACACAACAATGTAGAATTAGGCAGTATTATGTATTACACAACAATGTTGAATTAGGCAGTATTATGTATTACACAACATTGCAGAATTGGACAGTATTATGTATTACACAACATTGTAGAATTAGGCAGTATTATGTATTACACAACATTGTAGAATTAGGCAGTATTATGTATTACACAACTGAGGCAGAAATAGCATCATCTTTGACCCAACAAATGTAGAAATAGGCGGTATTATCTATTACATAACTAGTTTACAAATAGTCATAATGTATTACACAAGTAATGCTGAAGTTGACAACATCATGTATTATACTAGGCAAAATAAAATTTGATCCTGAATTTGCTTTCTCATTATTCTTACACCGACTATATACTGTTTCTATGCTGTTAAATCCACAATCAATAAAGCAGCAGAAATCTGGGAGAGAGAAATAATCAAGTATGGAATGTAAGGACAGTGCCAGCTGCTGTATTATATAAACACAAAAAAGCTTACCTAGATCTAGAACTCTATATAGACTGAATACTTTCTCTCAGTAAACCAGAATCATGTAATGCTTTTAGAAGCATCTTTTTAAATTTCCATTCTGATCAATAAGCCATTTACATCAGAATTCAACTATATATACATTTAACTGAAAAGGACTAGTTTATCTATGGTAAATAATGAAAATCAACTGTTTTAACAGTTTCAGTAAACTATCTATGGGAAATTATTCAATCCATTCAACACTGCAGGATTACTACTAACACGTACTGAAGGAGTTGCCTCCCTTATAAGATTACACTCTAAGGTTTTGACAATTTGTGCAAATTTAAACAGAGTATACAGTGACGAGTACAAAGAGTAAAATGGGATGCTTAGATGGTTGGTTTTTAACTGTACTTTAACAGATAACTATTGAAACATCTGCCTTCCACAGCGATCCCACTTCCATAGCTGTCACTAGCCCATTAAAGAAGGTACCATACCATGTATGTTGCCCTCCCTTAAATTTCCAGAGATTTAATTCAGAGATTTAACAATTTTACAAAAGTTAGCCCAGGGTAAGCTGACTGGAAAATTGAACTTACCCTTGGGAAATCTGAGCTGATCCCAGACAAAAATATCCCATCATGAATAAATAAAAAAGATAAATTGAAAATTACATTTTTATTTTAATTTTTGTTTACTTTTATCTTTGTTGGCATCTTGAAACTGCATGCTGATAATTAAAGTTATCAAAAAGTATATACGTAAATAACATGTAGATATGTAGCTGAGAAAGGATTAGATTTATTTTAAAGATCAAAAACATACAGGTACATGTACATACACTGATATTAGGACAGATAGAAAAGGCTATGGAAATAGCTAGGTTTTTAAGTAAGAAAGCGATGCTAAGGTAAAAGAACTTGAACTGAAAAAGTAAAATTGAAAAATAATATTCTAGCCATGGATATTCATTAGTCCATAAAGACTCAAACATTCTTACATGTTTTATAGCATCATACTGTTTTTCATTTTCATTAGAGCTACAACTTCAACAAATCCCAGATACCTACAAATATTACAATTAAAACATAACTGATAAGTTAAAATATAAATATTTATTCTCTATTTATCAAAACTTGCTTTAAATCGGGGGTCTCAAACATGCACCCATGGACCGCATGCGGCCAGCCACACTGTATCCTGTGGCCCGCAAAATGATTGGCATCACAAGGTTTTCATGAGAGATAACAAAGGTGGTGCAACCCCTGGGCTATCAAAAATGCCCTCATGCAGCCCCACAGTGGTTTGAGTTTGAGACCCTGATTTAAATAGTAAATATTTACATTATCACATCTGAAAGGGAAATTGCGAGACTGACTATGACCTGACCAAACTGGCAAACAGCACCCAGAAATTCTGGGATAATACAACATACAACTAGCTGCAGGTCAGTTTAAATCTATACTGCCTGCAAAAATAGGCTTGAAGACTGAAACAAGTCAGTAATTATATTCAATGTACACTTTAAAGTCAACTCAAAGAAATTACCAGAGTTCTCTGTAGTGGGAATCTGCTCCCAGGATTATCAGCCGCAGGTCATGGATTATCATTTTTGAAAGTTTGCTGAGCCATCTTCTATATACCTGACTCTCAGTTTTGAAGAAAAGCAGCCCTGGACTTCCATTTTCAAAAACCAGCAGAAAACTCTGAATGACAATAGCTCAGGAGACTATTCTGCCTGAAAGGCCCCTTGTGTGGACACTTAATGACAATAGCAATTTTGCCTGACTGGCCCCTTCTGTGGACACTCAATGACAATAGCAATTTTGCCTGACTGGCCCCTTCTGTGGACACTCAATGACAATAGCAATTTTGCCTGACTGGCCCCTTCTGTGGACACTCAATGACAATTGTTATTCTGCCTGAATGTCCCATTGTGTGGACACCAAATATATCATAAAATAGAATATTTAAATAAGATGGTGTCATCCATATCCCCTGCCACACAAAAATGTCTGTTAGGAGACAGAAGGATTTGGATAAGATTTCATATATAGAAAGAATGTATTTACAAGTGTACCAGTGATCAAGAGGGTGATCTACCTGAAAATGTTATGACAATTTCTGATTTTAATTTAACAAAGATGTTGAGCAAAGAAATGAAATGATTGGGCAACAAATGACAGGTGTTAGTTCAGGCAAATTAAAGAGTAATTATAAAAAAGCATAAAAGATATTATTAATAGTATACATATATCTGCTTGAAAGTACTGTCAAAAAGTTATCAACAGGTTCAACCTCAAGCCAACCAGTTTCATAATTTGGAGTCTTCTATACCATTTCTCCTCATACTAGTTGGCCTCGAATTCACAGATAATTATCTTGACCTTCATCTTTTTCTACTGATAGTTTATATTCATATAATTTTAGCCATATCAACATTTATCTAATTTTATCACTAAATATTCTGCTTTTGTTTCTTTGTCACATTTCTTCAGATCTGTACCATTAACCATGTTGCCTGCACAGGTCATGTATTGGGCTGGACTGGAGATAACAGCCCAAGTAGGAGAATGAGTTTTCCCTATCAGCCAATTAGAAATTAAATTCTGAAAGTAACATCATATGTCACTGGTCAAAATAAAATCTCAAACTCAGACAGTTTTATAATCTCTAGATGGGTCACATATGCCAGACCAGTCACATAAAAAGACTGGAACTGCCAGTCTCACAATCAAAAAAGGAAGAATTATGTAAATTCAAAATTAATCGAACAGTAGTGGGATCACTGTCACTGTTATGCTTAATGTGCCAAGGGTATTTTAACTTTCAAACCTGGGATAAACGGACCTACTTCTGTTTTTTGAATCCACAATTTTCTATTTCATTCCCAGTCTGTAATTTTTCCAATGTTCAAACAACGCATCCATCATGGATGATTTAAGCGCACAGAATTAAAATTATGTGCGTTGTGCAACCAAGCATTTCTGGTACTGGTGTCGCATAATTTAAGCACTAAAACTGCATATATGCTGCTGAAAAATAATAATTATACATGTAAATAATAATTATACATGTAAATATCACAGTTTTCTATCTATCTATATCTATCTATATCTATATATATATATATATATATATATATATATATATATATATATATAATTTTCAAAAATGTCATCTTTATCTTACCTGCCAGTGCAGCTTGCCATGTCATTATCCATCAATTCTACAAATCACTGGGATGTTCATTATTAACCAGATAGAATTAATTAATCAGTGTGTCTTGGGACCAGTCCATCCTCTCCCATAGCTGTGTTTCATATTTTAAGTTCTGAAATGATAGTGTAAACAAAGAACCGATCACATACAGTACATGCAAAGTGTACTGACCATATTTCACTGATGCTGTGGAGGGTAGTGTTGAGTTTAGCTCATTGTGAAAGCTGTAGTTTCTAGCCATCCTTCTTTCACTATCACTCAAGTTCACTTCATGAAAAATGATAGTGTAAACAAAGAACCAATCACATACAGTACATGCAAAGTGTACTGACCATATTTGACTCATGCTGTGGAGGGTAGTGTTGAGTGTAGCCCAGTGTGAAAGCTGTTGTTTCTAGCCATCCTTCTCTCACTATCACTCATGCTGTGGAGGGTAGTGTTGAGTGTAGCTCAGTGTGAAAGCTGTTGTTTCTAGCCATCCTTCTCTCACTATCACTTCATGTCTACTACCTAACAGTCCAACTCCAATTCTAAAATCGGGAGATTTCAGTTTGGTGAAAGTAATTAAATGGATATTACACAGACATCAGTGGCAAATGGTCAATATACTTTGTGTGTATTGCACATACATGTAAGTGATGTGGATTAATTACAAAGTGATAAATTATCAGGGCCTCTGCTAGGTTTCGCATTTGGCAACAAATGCGAAAGAATTCTGAAAGTGGCACTATTTTTTACTGACTTGCGAAAGTTGCCGGCAACAAAGTTTTATAAAGTAAATTTTTAATTTTTCATTGATATAAGCGACCTGGGCAACTTAAATCATGTCGGCAGATAATAAATAAGACGTGATTCGAACACGATTGCAGCTAACTGCAAGCTGCCAGTCAGTTTTGAGAAGCAATTAAATGTGATTAGTATGAAATAAGGAACAACTGGTGGATATACTCTACTGTGGAACAGATTGACAAATGGATTCGGTGTTATCTGCACTTGTTAATTTACGTTTATTGCAAACTGCCTGAGATGCACTTGGGACTACTTAATATTTTAGGGATTATTTACTTAGATAACACATTTTAGTGGTCTGAACTTAACTGAGTAACACAGGATGCTGCTACAAAAATGTCAGTCGTTGACTGTAAATGGACTGAGTCGCTTATATCAATGAAAAATTAAAACTTCACTTTATAAAACAAGACTGTATCAAGCACAAAGAATATGGCTAATCTAGCTCTGAAAAACAAAGATTTATATCCAGCTGAGACAGCTACCAGATTACTTGTTGCCACTATTTCTAGTGCAGACTGTGAGAGGGGGGTTCTATCAGCAGAATCTGTCATCAAAACAAACCAACGAAATTCTATGGGTATATCTACTCTGAAAAATTTAATGAGAATAGATATTAATGGGCCTAGCGCTGAGAATTTTGTATTCAGGAAGGCATTTAAGAAATGGTCTGGGAAGAAAATGAGGCAGATATTGATGAAGTGTCAGTGACACTGTTCATAAAGACTAAGCAGTAGTTTGTTTTATCAGTTATAAAGAAACATTCTTATTCATTCTTGCTTTTCATATGCTATACACTGAAATTCATGCATATATAATGGTATTGTTATATTTATTAATAATTACTCTTGTGCTTTGAAATGTAATATAAACATGTAAAAACTGTTTTATTGTCATGTTTATATAGATTAAAAATAAGGCCAATATAATATTACACATATATTTAAGTCCCTGCATCATGGCATAAAATGGCTCCTATGGCTGAAAAGCAGCTCCAAATTTTTAATTTGGCGAATTTCATGGTTTATATTATATTATTTACATTGTAAATGTTAAGTTCATTCCAAGGAGAGTCTTTTCCTTGCCACCCATTCCTTTCATTTCCTCCAAACATCCAACAGCAACTGCTAGTACCATTTTTATAAGTCTTTGGTGTGACTCAGCTTGGGTTCAAGCCTGGAACCTCATGCATCTTGAGAGTTAAGAGTTTAAGCTTCCATGACCTTCACTTTCACGTCCTGGACTCTCAGTTTCTAAAATTTGTTCAAAACAGCTCTCATTTTCTGGACAAAGTTGATGCTGGAATGATGGGAGTGGGGATTCAGTAAAAGACCTCTTGTTCTTTTTAACTGACGAGTGCTGAAACCATCTGATATTCCTAAGCATGATTTTAAAGATGGCCACCACTGGACGTAAAATCAGTACCATTTTGTTTATGACCATCTAGTCTTAATAAAATGCACTTGAACACAACTTTATTTTCAAGGCTGTGTAGCTGTACTGATAAATTATCACACCATAGCAAAGATGCAAGCAGATATTTTTATCACATTATAATTAATTTTGACAAGACAAATATTGCTATCTTACATATAAAAGACAAATTCCATGCATCTCTTCAAACTTCAACCATATTTTGTATGAACAAATCCATTCTAGTGAAATGGCAATCAACATTTGAAGACTGGCAGAAACAACTGCCTACAATACTTTAATGTCACTGCAAACACAAAACCATTAAGAAACTAACAGTGAAATTGCAATTTTTCTGGTTTTCTATTATTAGATATTTAACAAAGTGACCATATACAATATTATAAAGGTTTTAAACCCAATATTTTCTCTCTGAAACTATTTTAATGAGTTTGACCCATTTAGTATCAAGTGTGTCTCCAATTATACTGATTTCAACCTGTATTTATTAGCAATGCAATACTGTGATGCTAGTCAAGTCTCTTTAGGGGAAAAAAAAAAACAAAACAGAAATAACCAATCTGCTCAACACTTATTTTGGAATGGACTGGCCTAAGAGTATGCACAAACCGATTCATCTGATGCCAGAATTACTAAATTTCATCATAAGGAATACATGTAAAATAGTGTTTAACTTCTTCACCCAAAATTTTCTGTTGGATTGTCTGCCATATTAATTGATCTAATAACTACTACTTTGCTTTTCAGCCTTCTCTTTTGGTGTGATATAAGGATACTGCAACTTTATTTGGAAATGTAAGCAGATCACAGCAAACATGACATGCACTGAATATTGTAACACAGAAAATCCAAAATACGGTATTGAAAGTCTTGGTTGGAAAATGAATTACCATGAGAATCTTGTGTTTTCTGTTATGGAGAACTAAGTTCTGTTGGTGCACAGAAACAATAAAAAGCACAGAAACACTGGAATGCACAAGAACGCATTGAGAAACACTGGAATGCACAAGAACGCATTGAAAACACCAAAATGCAATATGGTATCTACTGATCAGGGTCAAAACAGACCGATAACAAGACAGTCCATGGCCACAACAGACTAGTGTTGAAAAGACCCAGTTCAAAAAGGCCTATTTATGTATCAATTACTAATTACTACTATTATGTATACTAAAAGTAACTAATACATAAATATAAAATCCTTACATTTTATTGTGAAATATCTACAAATAAAGTAATGCAGTAAAGTAACATTGTGCAGTATGTCACAATCGTACGCGAGTGATCATAAAATTAACTGCGACATGCTACTACTTGTTCTATGTTACAACACATGATTAAATATGTGGCTATCAGAAAGTCTCAAAAGAACAGATGATTTTATTGGACATTCAAGAAAAGAAAACAATCACATACAAATCTTAAATTTATGCTTAAAGACAAGTCCAATCATGGAACTGCGTGTGATGCAAAGTTCAAACACTTTGATTTAATACTATATATAGGGCCAAATATTGTGATTTCAGTTTACTGTGATATTGTATCGACAACTGTTACAGATATGTATAGTACAATTGAACTTCTGAAAGAAGATCACATGAAAGCAATCGTGCTTCTTTCCACTGCTGGTCCAAAGAAGCTGAAGTTAGTAGACACAGAATTGACTAAACCTGTGATTGGGACCGACGACAAAACGGCAATGGTCAAAGCCATAACGTCTGCATTTCCAGATTTGATTCATGTCTTATGCACCAGACATCTTTGCAAAAACACCGTGCGCAGACTTAAAGATGATGCTGTTGACAAAAATGACCGAAATCTTGTTTTGGACAAAATATTTGGTTTTGGAGGAATTTTGGACGCTGATGACACAATTTGTTTTGAAGAGAAATGTGATAACTTGGAGACTTTCTGTTGGGAAGTTTCTTCAAAATTTATTATCTATTTTCAGTCAAGACTGAGAAATCAGTTGCTGACCAAGGTAAACAGACCAACACGACTAGAGCTGACCAGCGACAAATGGACCAACAACAATTGCGAGTCCATTGACCATGCGTTAAAGCAGATTGTAGAGTGGAAATCGAAGCCTCTGACAGAAGTTGTATATTATTTAAATGACTTGGTGGACAGACATTTAAAAGACTTGAGAAGTGCATTAATAGGGACTGGTGAATACCTACTAGCTGACAGTCAGAGACAATTTCAAATTTCAAAGACGGAATGGGTGGCACAAACTACCGAACAAAGACAAAACTGTAAAAAAAATTCAAAAGCTTCATTCTTACAGACAGTAAATACATCATCAGACAGATAGTCAGAAATCATGGCTCAGAGGACACACGGAAAGTAACCAAGACAAAGAAAATGGAAAATAAATGAACGGTGACAAATAAAAAGACTAAGACAAACAAATAGCATAATTTTAGATATGGTATACTGCAATGAAAGCACTTCTTGTTTCATGGTAATTTCTGCAATCCTGTATTAACCTATATATGCTATCAATTTGTTTGAATCAGCTCACTATTTTCAAACTGGTTTTCAAAACCGCAATGCCACAAATCTACTGTCTGATTGCTAATAAATTTACATCTTTAAATGCCCGCATTTCTTATACATATTTTTTTCATCATTTTCAAATTTAATATTAATAAGATTTATATTATAATTTTATGATTATTATGTGATGCTGAGTATATAAATATGTATATATTGGAACAGGGTAGTCCATCTTCTTCAACCCAGCGGGCAACATGAACCAAAAATGTAACATTCATGGGTCATGCATGCTGATTTACATTATAATTATAGAACTAATTATTGTATGAGCGCGGGATTGCAGTTGTACTAGAAAATTGTCCTTTGGAATATACAGTATGGCAACGTGTTAATTACTTAGTATATTTTAAGCAACGAATTTTATATATATAATAAACAAATATATTCTGAAAATGTTTCAAAAATTGTCTTTGTGTGTTAAACCCATTTCTGCAACTATCCAGTATCCCATACTCTTCCTCCAATAGCAGAATTAGTTTAAAAAACAGTTAATGAAAGACTGTCGATATTCTTGAAAGCATGCATTAGCCAACCAGTGGTGTACTATATATTATTAGCTAGTACATTTGTTGTATATACCAGTAACGGTAATCAATATGGAAAATATAACTACCCTGAATCGTGCACAAACAACTTTTGTTTGTGATATAAACATAGAAATATGCAAGGAAATGAGTTGACATGCCATTCTCACACATTTCTTTGCATTTAGACCATTATAATAATTGTTCGCACATAATTCATGATAGTTACACTTAAACTATATAGCTGTTTCACTTGCTGGCTTGAGCAAATCTGACGCATCCCAGAACTTAAGATAATAAGAAAAATGTAATTATTAATAACCACAATATAACAATCAACTGAATAAATGATTATTAATATGTGTTAATTATTAATAGCTTAAGCATTAAACTCATGTATACATTGCAATACACACTGTTAGTATTAAATTTATTTACTTTCAAAACTGTTGCCAAAATGCACAATTTCCAGCTTCTTGTGAATTCGATGCTGCATCAACTGCAGTAAAGAAATTACGTATTAATTTATTATATAACTACTATTAAATTTCACAGATATGAATTATACATAAACAACCGATATACACGATATAAATGAAGTGCGTTTCGGTGTTTTCATTGCGTTCCAGTGTTTTGGTGCATTCTGGTGTTTCAGTCAGTTTCAGTGTTTCTATGCACCCAAGTTCTGTTGGAGAAAACATAACAATTTATTTTACTTTTATACAGACTTTTATCAAAAACCAAACTTCCTGAAAAACAAACCTGTAACTAGATAGGAGATTTTTACTCTCATCTTTTGGCCTTTCACAACAGTATTATTTGCTCCATTACAAGGTACAGGATTACTTCGTAGCCTTCACCATGTCGAGACCAGATATCAGACTAGTTCACATGGAGATACTGATTTCTGGTTTAAAATTACAACTATTTTGAAATAATTTAATTACTTTCATGCCAGTTTTAGCAATATTGCGCTTTTTGGTAAGTTAGACGAATATCGGTTACAAGCCCCCCGGATCTCGGAAAAAAAACAACCAAAAACACTATACCGTCAACGACTGGTCACATGTTCCAATTCAAAATCATTACAGTGAAGCTGGGATTGCAACTCTTAATACGACAAAATAATAGTGTCGTTTGAAAATACTATAAAGAATGATACAAACTGAGAACAGTTTAAGATATAATAACGCAAAAAGGAACCGTTCTTGATCCTACGTAACGGTACGTTTGACAGACCGACAGATGGAAACAAGTGCCACCACCCCCACCCCTACTTCCTTAGTTCATACCTTATTTCGACCTTCATAGCACGCTTTCACGCGAAATTATGTATCACTCTCGGCTGTGATGCTTCAAGTGTGTTCTGTTCGTTTTTCTTTTTACTTAACCATTATGTGATAACATCACAATTACATCACTTTTAAACAATCGTTTTAACAACAACAATGGTAGTTGCTTAATTCATACATATTCGGAATACTTGGTCTGTGCCGACTCACGGATGAGAACAATGATATCCGCATGAGACCAATGCAAACAAGACTACTTATTTCAAAACTAGAAGAAATATTAAAGAAAGGAAAACGAATAACATTTAGACTTGAGACAGACACCCTGTGGCGTACTAAGGGCAATTGGCACCCGGGGCGATGATGATGGCCCAAAGGGGTTTTGACGCCCCAAGACCTCTGGCGCCCAGGGCAAGAGCCCCGTCCGCTCACCCGACCCACCTTGTTAGTACGCTGCTGCCGAGACCGATAAAGCAGTTTATTGATAAAACGTCAGACTCTTGTGGATAAAGGATGATAGTGAACTTTCCTGAAACTGAGTTGTTATCTTTGCAAGCATTTTGCTCATATTTAACGCGTTTAATCGAATTAATGAATTGGGAGTGGGGTGGATAATTGCTATGTCTCGCCTGTTTCAATGGTATATAATCCTAACACACACACACACACACACACACACACACACACACACACACACACACATATATATATATATATATATATATATATATATATATATATATATATATATATATATATATAGAGCCTGAAATGTACATGCATATCACACTTCTTATCCAGTTCAAGATAAAAAGTGGAATTAAGGTTTTATTCCGTCGGTAATGGTGTTCGTGAACAGAACAAAAGTGATAGAATATTTGTAATAAACTAACTATTTGAATGAAAGTTTTGGTCATAATTATTACTTTTAATACAATAAATATGTGTATTTTCTTTTATACGAAACAAACGTTGCAACTATTGCATTTTTTCCTTGTCGTATCAGTATTCATCGCACTTCAGCTTTAAACAAAAAAAGACATATTTAAACTGCATAAATTATACATGAATTTGACGTTTATATGATGTAATACCATTTTGGAATCTCATAAACGCCCTCTGTATTTTTTTTTTTTTTTTTTTTTTTTGGTGGGGTTGGGGGTTGTTTGTTTTAAAAATGTTTTATTTTAGTGTTATATATTGACTTATCCATAACGTACGAAGCATGCTGTATGATGATTTACAATTTCACCATAACTAACTAGGAACTCTGAAAATCGTTATGGACTACATCTTACCACTTGCAAAGTTAAGTCACGCTTTCTATAAAATTATCTTGATCGGATTTTGCTCAAAGCATGTTCAATTACCTTGCATTAAGCTGTTCCATTGAACAACGTAACTTCCATAATGCCACTTTTAAATGAAAACGGTCTATACATCCCATAGTCTTCTTTATTAAACAGCTACAATCGTCAATAAATCGTGAATTGTATTTTTTTTAAATCCAAGTGTGTGTGTGTGTGTGTGTGTGTGTGTGTGTGTGAGAGAGAGAGAGAGAGAGAGAGAGAGAGAGAGAGAGAGAGAGAGAGAGATAGATTTGGATTTTAACGTAACTTTAACAATTTTTCAATCATATCGCTACGATGTCTGCATTGTGGCAGTTTATAGTGATGTCTAGCACTGGGGCATCAAGCCGTAGATATGTAGCATCATGCCAAACCCAGTCAAATTATCCTGACACAAGGCTGACCAGTCCTAGCACTAACCTCTTAATGCTGAGCGCCAAGCGAGGCAGCTGCTAGTACAAATTTTATAAGTCTTTGGTATGACTCGGCAGGAGTTCCAACCCGCAACCTCCCACATCCGAGACGGACGCTCTAACCACTTAATCCGCCAGAGAGAAATAAAAACGATTGCTGATATTATTCTTAATTTATAACATCCCCAGTATTCAAATCTGCATAAAATATAAATGATTTATTAATAAAATCGATCAGTTGTCCCATTGAACAGAAAATGTTTAATTTTGGAATATTACAAGTATTATTATATATAGTAATTTTCAAAACACTCCACATTTACCAAAAACTAACCTCCACAAGAATCACTTTGCCAGAAAGCCTCGGCTTACCTCTAACGTAGGTAATAAATCACATGTGTGGGTCGGGCTCGTATTTGAAAGGCTAAATATGTATATTTATATTTATCAGAAAATTTCAAGAAGTGTATATTTTGCTAAACTTTTAAAATTCAATAATTGTGTTCGAAATTGGGACATTTCTGTAATTGTGTGTTTTGTTTACATGCACCTTCTGTCTGTGGCGATTTCAAAGGTTAGCATATCAAATCGGGTGTCCTGTTTAGTCATCCCAATAAAGTCTCCGATGAGTTTATACTGCGCTATATATATGTATATATATTGTGTGTTTAACTTTTTCCATGATTAATGATTGTAAGAGTAATTTTTTTAAACAACATATTACATAGTTAACATTTGCCCATGCCTGTAGACTAAACAAAAAAAAAATAATATATGTAAACATGTTTACTTGGATCTGATTTTAGGACATTGGTTTTCCCTTTGGAAAAAATCTGACAATTTCTAGAAAGGAACTTTTGGCCCTCACACTGGTCCTGTTATTGATTCTTAGAGGATGTTTAATTGTTCCTATTTTAAGATCTGTCTAGTACAATCAGTATTTTGTTCATGTTCTGTTTTTATTTATTTATTTATTTATTTATTTATTTATTTATTTATTTATTTATTCTTTCGATTTACAAAGTGCTCATAACCATTTTGGACTAAATCATTATTTTGGGATAATTGAGAAGTCATTCAATGACATTCGGGATTTTATAAGTGTGATAAAGTGAAAAATTAAAAGACAATCTGATTGCAGATGTGCTTTCATGTGTATGGAACTTACAGTATTGTGAATTAAATCCCAAATAATCATGAAAGTTCTATCACAAGTCCAAAAGTATAGACTGTTCCATATGAATTCCAGTACAGAATTTGCTGATGTACGAACTGAGTAGGTTTATGCACTAGAAGTCTTGGTGTATCACAATGTTATAATCCAGAATATCTTTGAACGAATTAACAATAACCAAAAATAGTGTTTTTGACCAAAATGGCTATGAGCACTTTGTAAATCCATTGAATAATTTTTAAATACACGATTCTTCTCAAATTATATTTGAAGACAGCCGATAATAATTCCACAAATATACCCTAAGATTGGAATGAACTCAAACCTCATTTAAAGACTTAAGATATCATAAAATGACCATGATGTGGCTTTCAGAACATTCTAAGTTTGTAAAAAGCGTTAAGCCTTGAACGCAAATATCAGTCAACAACTTTTCTTTAAAAATGTATAATTAGCAACTCTACCGTCAATCACGGACAAAGGAAAAGCACAAAAAAATTAAATATACATAATAAACATAACACCTCCCCTCATAAAGAAAAGAAAGATTACCTTTACGTATTAGACAAATCTGATATATTGATAATTTCACAGCAAAATATCTTACGAATGCCACAACGTATGAATAAAGCAACATAGTATTTCGTTACACTTACAATCAGATTGTTTTTTTCTTAACATTCTCTTAATCTAGTTTTTCACTTTGTTAATTAACGTAAGGGGGCTGCGATCACTGAATAAAATAAAAGGCGAAGAGCTGAACTAATAAATACCTGAAAGTGTTGTAAAGCGGGTATCAAAG
This sequence comes from Megalonaias nervosa, assembly GCA_016617855.1. Lineage (NCBI taxonomy): Eukaryota > Metazoa > Mollusca > Bivalvia > Unionida > Unionidae > Megalonaias > Megalonaias nervosa. Next base: position 4,804 of record JAECUM010009430.1, on the reverse strand, counting down.
CCATACATTCCTTCTCGAGTGAGAAATAATTTCTCTGGAGGTTATTTGGTTTGTTTTAGAAAATTAGCATAATGGATGATCCAAACCATTTTTGTCTTCTCGAATGATTTTCCAACAACCCCAACATCACTTTCATCAATAGACAATTTTAAACAACTGACTGAAAATTGGAGCTGAAAGAACTGATGCACTCTTAAGTATGCCCTTCATTTTTCCAAAGCATCCTGCCATTTGTCAGACCAATGAAACTAACATTTTTACTCAGTTAATTTGTCAAGGGTTCAGCAATTATGGAATAGTTTGAGCAAAATTTCCTATAATATCCAGCCATACCAAATGTTATCAATTGCCGTTTTTTTTTAACAGGCAATGGGAATTCAAACAGAGCTTTGACCTTAACGTTTGCAGGTTTACCGTGTCCCACGATGTCCTAAAAATGCAACACAAGCACAGCAAAATTCAGTTTTACCTAAATTATTTGTCAAATTGGCATCACTCAGCCGATCAAAGAATTTCATAATGGTTTCCATGTGCTGTTTCCAGGTATCGTGGTAGATGATGTCATCAATGTATGCATCACAATTATGTAGACCATATCATCATGTTTATTAAACACTCGAATGTCGACGGAGAATTTTTCATAGCAAAAGGCATCATTTTACATGGATAAAGTCCATCTGGAGTTGCAACACCCAATATTCTCTGCTCTTTCCGTGAGTGTAATTTGCCAGAGTCCTATTAAAAGATCAAACTTGATGACGTATATTGCATTTCCAATCTTGTCAATGTAGTCATCGATTCTTGACATTGGTAATGAATCTGTCGTGGTGACACAGTTAAATTTTCATTAATCAGTACATATTCGGAATGTATTATCCGGTTAGGCACAAGAAGACACAGTGAACTCCATTTACTTTTTACTGGCTTCTATCAAATCATTCTCGGGCAAATAATGAATTTCTTTTACCAAACATTCCTGCTTAAGAGGACTCATCCTCTATGAATGCTGTTCCACAGGTGTAGTATCAACAATCTCAACGTCATGGTAGATTTTTATTTGTTTTCAGTCTACCATGAGCTCATATTCACATAATAGTTGTTTTAGCTCACTGTTTTTGTGCTTGTGAAAGTTCCTGTTCCTGTTGTTTAATATTTCTGAATTCTGAAGATTGGATAACTGAAATCTCTACTCACATTTGATTCCATCGTTAACATCCTCATTGTGTGAGGCATATACAACTAAATTAACCGAACGATTAACTTGGCTATTTCTACCTAAATACTTCTTTAACATTTATATGAGAAAGTTGTATCTCTTTCCGCCGACCATATGTATTAATGATGCAATTTAAGTCATTTACATTCTTTTCAACCGTGCAAGGATCATAAAATTTAGCGGGAAGAGCATTTTGAGGTATGGGCAAGAGAGCCGGAACTCTATCACCAAGCTATAAACTCCTTTCCTTTTTATTCTTGCCATATCTTAATTACATTTTTGACTGAGTAGAGTGAAGATTATTTCTATTTATTTCTTAGACCTTTGACAACTTATATTTGAAATCGGAACCATAGTCAAGAAGATTAATCAATTGAAAGAGCTTACACCTTACAAAAAACTTCAATGGTACACGGACACTGTGTCCAAAAACTAGTTCAAGAGGACAAAAACCAAAATTTTTTTAACTGATTCTCTAACAGCAAATAAACACCCACATTCCTGTATCAAAGGAAATATCCTCGACTTATTTTATTGATGAAATCTTTCTAAAGCCGCTTGACTTTCAAGGTGAAAGACAGAATATTTAAATTGTTGGATGTCTACTTGTAAGATCACAGACATAAAATTTGACTCTTGATCAGACTGGACAGGTCTGGAGAGGTAAAAATATGTGTTTAAAAAGAACTTTATCAGAGCTTTTACTATTGTTTGAGTTTTCATATTCCTCGAAGGAATTGCCTCTGGAATCTTGATGATGCACACATTATTGTCAACAAGCATTCGTTGCCTGACTTGATCTTAGGTAAGGGACCGACACAGTCTGCCATTATTCTGCTAAATGGTTCGGCAAATGCAGGAATAAGTTGCAGATGAGCCTTAGGTCTCTTCTGATTGGGTTTTCCTACCATTTGACCAGTATGACAAGATCTGCAGTATTTACAAACATCACTTTTATGTTTTGGCGAATAAAAGTGATTCAAGATCTTGTGATATGTCTTATTGACTCATAAATGACCACCCAAAGTAGTTTCATGGGTCAAACTAAGAATTTCCTGTCTAACCGACTTTGGAACGAAAATTTGATAGTTCACTGACCAGTCACCAGCGGGTACCTCAGGTGGTCTCCATTTGCTCATAAGGACCCCATTTTTCACAAAATAACAACTGGGACTTGTGTGGCTTCAGTTTTGCTAATGGCACTCTGAAGCAAACTGGAGACTTCAGGATCTTGTTCCTGTTCGACAATGAAGGATTATCTTTTGTCACCCTGATTAGAATAGCGGGAATGAATAGTAAAAGAGGATACTGTGATCAATATTTTGCTGATCGATCAATACTTGGATCAAACATGACATCATCAAGACTGACTGTGTCATCTAAAGGAATAATTTTCTGATCAACATTATTTTCAAGAGCTCTTTTCCCGTAGCTCTAGTACCACAAGCGGGATAAAAATCAATGATTTTATTTTCAGGAGGATCAACATTTTTTTAAAATCCAAACAAGGCTTATCAGTTACAGTAGGATTAACCACAACCTTGTCTCCAGCTAGGTCGTTGCCTAACAACAAATTAATGCCTTATTGCTAGTAATAAATGAATACCTTTGATGGGCAAAGAGATCGCTGCTCAGACTAACACGGGTTCTGAGACTAAGACTGATGTCAAATTGACACAATGGAGAGGAACATTAACAAAGTCGCACTCTACTCCGTGAATAAGAAAACTTTTACTAGAAGAAGACTTCTCACATCAAGGCAAAGTACCTGATAACAAATGATTCTGAGACGGTCCTTTGTCCCTTAATATTTTAATAGGGATAGGCTTGGAAGAATCACCAATATGTGATATAGAACCTTTCGACATAAGTGGTTTATAATTCTCCATAGAATCAGAGAGGGGTCTGTTTGACCCAACCAATGTATAGCTTTCAATATCAAACTGTGCCCTTGCCTTTTTTAAAAAGAGAGGATTTGGAATAGCACTGTCTTTATTCCATTGCTTATTGGTCAGTCTGTTTCAATAAGTAATGCTGTGCCCTTTCTTCTTACAATAAGTGCATGTAGGAAGAGACAAAGATTTCTGATCAGTCTTATCAGAAGTCTGATTTCTGAAAATGTTGCCAGACTGAGATTTGGAAGTACTTTTACGAGATTGAATTGATTTTTTAACTCAAAATACTGCTGAGAGGAAGACTTATATAAGATATTAAACTTTTTAAATCTAGGAATATTTATTGGCTGTACGAGCATCATTTTCCACCGTTACTACCATTTGCTTGTGAAGATATGTCTTGACATCACTAAGAATGCATTTCTTAATCTCTTCAACTAATATGAGCTGTCTGCGGTATTCGTAATGCTTATTCTTGGTGGAGAACCATGTATCAAATAGTTTTTCTTTTTCAAATACAAATTCGACATAGGTTTTTCCAGTTTATTATCTACAATTCCTAATTTTTTTTTTATATGACTCAATCGCCAAGTCATAACCCTTCAGGATATATTCCTTAACCACGTCATAGTCAACACTTTGCCAATAAGTACACTTTGAAATAACAATGTTCTCTTGATCATTTCAAGTTTTCAGTAATTTTCTCAAAGGGAGGAAAGCTCTTATCTGCTTCTTTTCCTTTGAAAGATGGTACTGACCTAATATTTCTGGTAACATCAACATCTAAACTTGTCTTTAATTTGGTAGAGCAGTCTGCCTCGGTAACAATAGATCATGTCTATTTGCTTACATTTGGGTGGTAAAAAGAGTGTTGCCAATGCTTGTCTGTTTACAAAATAACATTCGCGATAATAATTAAAACAAAAACTATTTATAAGTCGAATTCAAGCATAAAATTTAAACCAGAAATGATTTAGATTAGATGCACATTTTCAGATTTAATTCGACAATGATAACATTGCGATATGCACGATCATTAGTGAAAGCAGTATCGTTAAGCAGTTCTGTGTGACGATGAACTAGATTAAAATTACACTCATTTATATGCAGTTAAATTTACAGTACATCATTAAGATCTAGTAATTTTATTAAGGTCCATTTGCCACAATTCAGGAAAGTTAAATGCATAATTTAAGGAAAACAAAGTTCCATTTAAAACAGCTCACGATGACTCATTGTACAAAGTAGCTGTTTTACGATCAATAATAGGGAGGGCAGAATTTGAAATACATCTGCAATCATTATTACGCTTTAAATGAGTGAGAAAACGCTGCAGATTGCTGAAAAAAAAATAAAAGTTCCTGAAGTGGACAAATGTCCTATTGGTTTGTTGATAACACCAGGAGATAATTGTTCAAGCGTGAAGGAACAAGGTATAAGGGAAATATTTAAGATATATTAACTACATTTCCTTAAGTCAAAATGATTTCACAAATATCAACCAATTATGGGAATAAATGAAACGGAACAAGAAGAAACTCGAATATAGTGAAGTGTAAGAATGGTTAATTCAAATATCTATGCACACATTACATAAGAACGAGTAAACGAGGCCATTAAGAAGTATCTATGCCATCGTGATCAGTGGCATAAAGACATTGTTGACATGCAGATATATATATATATATATATA